>CAFUXE010003127.1:21981-33542 GCA_903364295.1 Serranus cabrilla | reverse complement strand
AAAAAAAAAATCTCAGGAAAACAAAAAAAAATCTCAGGAAAACAAAAGAAAATATCAGGGAAACAAAAAAAAATCTCAGGAAAAAAAACAACAAAAAACATGGCCGCTTAGGGCTTCCGTACAGTTTTTTTAGGTGACATTTTAATTGAGACATGTAGAATAAAGTGATATGATAGAAATATCAATATGCCAGTGAAAGGAAGGATCCTTCACATTAGGAAACAGTCATGGACAAAACAAAGTTTAACACACATACAGTTTAATATGTCTATTAGGATGTTCAGCTGACCTCCTGTAAATACACGTAATCTAATAAAGTCTGTGTTATTTCCTCTGTTCTGTGAGGAGGAATCTGCGCTCTCAGATTGATTGGCATTGACGACCCATTCGCCCGCTTTCACCTTTGCCTCCTCATCAAATTTTCATCAGCTGTGCGACCTCGTCTGCTCAGCTGATTCATTACTGTCCTCGTGACAAGACGGCAATAAGAGAGGAATCATTTCATTATCCCCGTCCCGTGTTCCTCGTATCTCTGCCTCTTCACTCGTTCATAACGATGAAATTGGAGTTGGCTTATTCCTCTCTGGAGCCTGCTCCACTTCGAGCCTCTTAATGTCTCGGCCCATCAATTTGTGTCAGTCTGCATTCGGCTCTCCGCAAGCGACTCGGTCTCCTGCTTGGCACAGTCTCTCCCCACTTCCTCTCCCTCCGTCTCCATCTGGTCCTCTCCTCCTCCACCTGACTCATTCCTCTCCACCTCCACATTTCACTCTGCCCTCCTGCCTCACTCTGACCTTCTCCGTCCTCTTTCATGTTCGCCCGCTCCGGCTTTCCCACCTGGATCTTTATCTGTCGGATGAAGCCAGAGCAGTGCGGGGAAGCCCTTCATCGGCCTCTTTTGTCTTCCAAACTGTCTCTGACCTCGATTTCCTCCCTTTTGTCGCCTTTTTTTCAAAGAGAGTGCTGACAAAAAAAACGGATACATCTTTTTCCGGCTGCTCACAAGCTTTCATTATCTCCTTTTATAACTCTGACACCTCACTCTGTTGGTAATCCTGAGAAAAATTGTGAACATTTAGTCTGTTAGTATCCTTTAAACTGTGATTTTTTCAATGCCAAACATTGAATTTTCAGTCAGCTTCACCACCATCCGCTGGCAGAGTTGAAATGTATGTTTTCTTCTCCGTTTATCGTAGAAAGAAACTGTAAAAACTGGCATTATCGTTGGAATTTCAACTTGCCAACAATCCTTGAATGGATCATTTATTATAGAAGTTTGTGCTAGAAAAAGTAACAAAAACAAAGCTTGAAATTGTGATATTTCTGTGAGAATCACTTTAAAACATCGTCCAAAATACACCTTTTAAATAAAGGTTTTTGGAATAACTAGATTCTGATAGGAAAGGTCTATTTTCTAAACAATTTATAGAATATAAAATCAAATATTGCTGATAACAATGGACCCTTAATGTATGTTTTCTTTAAGTAATCACCACAAAATACAGTTTATTGTAGAAAGAAACTATAAAAACAGACGTTATCGTTTAAATAAAAAAAAAACAAAGCTTAAAATTGTGATTTTTCTGTCAAAAGTGTTTATTCTACATGTCTCATTTAAAAAATCACCAAAATAAACAGTTTGTAATAACTAGATCCTGTTAAAAACATGATTGATTCTGCTGAGACCAACGGTCACGTGACAAATATTCACTGAAAATCTGTTAATCTGAAAATAATTCAATAATTATAGCATGTGGAGACACTATTTAATTTTTTTAAATATCCCTGACACTTGTGGGCACTTGGAAAAGTGTTTTATATATAAATTCCTTTTTATTCCAATTTTTTTTTTTTTTAGCAGAGAATTTCAACTTCTGTTTTTCTTTTTTTTTTAATGATTTATGTCATTATATCTGTGTTATTCTGCACAAAAGACATTTTGAGTTGCTGTGATTGTGCTGATTTTATAGAGCTGCAGAACTTATATACATATTGCAGTGAAATAAGATTTATAATACTAATAACAGGGTTATTAATATAGTATTTTAGGCTCTGCTTCATCATATCTGCAGCTTCTTCACTGAGCAGTTAATCCCTGTTCTCACCTGTGATCTGCTGCAGCAGTGCGTAACTTTCCCCATGAATGAGTCGCACTCTGCTGTGCAGGTTGCTGCTGCTGCTGCTGCTGCAGTGCTGTTTCTGCCCTTCACTCCTGGAGTCTCTGTGGTGCTTAACATCATTACTGTCCTCCCGTCACCACAGCAACCGGCCTGGCTGCATCCTCAGAAATGCTTTTGTTTCAGAATGCATCGACTCTCTCACAGTGATGTGATGTGCATCACATGCAGCAAAGATTCAGTCGTGGATGCCCGCATGTCAATACGAACACGGCCTTTAAGTGAATGAACAGCGATGAAATTCATTACTCAACATCCTATCAGACAATCAGCTTTATGAACACACGTCTTCTTCTTCTTCTTCTTCTTCAGGCCACATGACGCCTGGAGGTTTAATAACGCTAAAAGGTTCGCCGCCCCCTCACATCTCTCTCTCTCCCTCAGTAAAGTCGCTCATTACTGAAATTATCTGGTCCGCTCTAATAACTTACCTGCCTTCACGTCACGTTGAGCCTGATAAAACAACAGCGTGAGGCGCGTAGTGGAAAGGTCTCGCATGGTAGATTGACTTCAGTCGGGGGTTTTATTTCATGGTTAAATATATAATTTATCAAGAGGAGTGCACTAATGTAACGCTCAGAGACGTATCACTTCTCTGCGTTTAATAATAAATGCTGGTTTTGAATCAGTGCAGCTGAAAGCTCTGCACTGTACGTACCGATGTGTAATATACGGCACGAGAGCGAGTGTATGTTTCATGTTATAGTAATATCACGCTGACTTTACACACATTCTCACTCTCTTCATACTGCTGTTTGGGCAGCGCCTGTCTGAGTCAGATATGCAGGGATATTGCAGCTTTTAGTGTCTGTCTGAAACAAACCTTTCCAGTAGCACCAGTGTAAACACAGGTGGTGGTGCTGGTGTGTCAGACTTTGACTCAGGAGGTCGTAGTTCATGTCTACAGTTGTGTTTCCATCAATGAGTTCCTCTTTGCATGAGAAAAGCTGGATAGAAACACCAAAATTTAATAAAACTTGGTGGTTTTAAGCTGTAAATTAATATAATGGGACGTTGTTACAATATTATCCAATTGCTTGATGGTTTTGAATGTTAGATTTCAGTGAATTTTATGGAAAAATACAAAAACACATGTAAAATTAAGGCAACTTTCTGTTTTTTTTACAGTAAAACTTTTAATTTAATGTAGAAAAAATGTAAAAAGAAATTGTAAAAAGACCGGCAGCAACGTTTGCCAAACACACCGTAATTTTCTACATATATCACTTCATTATATATACATTTATTTATAGAAAGACAGATATTTTCTGTGTATTATCTGTATTTTTTATCTGTAAAATAACTTGTTGTTTACTTTTATTTGAAGGTGTTTGGCAAATTTGCTGCCACACTTTTTTTTTTAAATTTTTTTAAAATATTTCTTTTTATTTACCATATTTGTATGATATGATTTATTATATATTTCAGATTTGTTTTTTTATTTTTACACACAACATTTAGGGTCAATGCAAAACCTTTTTTTTCCTGCACTTCATGAACATCCTGAGCAGAGAAATTCCCAATTTCCTTGTGAAAACACAGAAACAGCCCAAATCTCTGTTTGCATAATAATTTATTCACATATTTTTTCACATACTATATATTATTATTGCTGCAGTTCTGGAGCCTCTCAGGTATTCACCTTCAATATTCCCACAGTGGGATTCTATGTTCATATCTCTTTATATTTTTCATCTTCATGCATGCTGAGTATAACATTTCACAGGAGCAGGATGCAAATAAATAAAACAGTCTCTTTTTAAGTTACATGTCATAATCTATCCATTCTATTAATGCTTCGATAACATGCCTTTTTCAAAGTCCAGGGGGGGTTTGGGAGGGAGGGACACTTTTGGAACATATGATCTCCATTAGAGGGCGAAGGCTTAACAAAGGGCACATTAATAATACATATTGTTAAAGCTGGCAATCTATGATTAATCTTCATTACTCCGTCCGAGTGAAGCCGTCTACACCGCAAAGGGAAAAGGCTACGTGTTATTATTACATTTCATCTATGTACAGTAACTCTGAAATATGGCACCAAATCTGCTTGTGAAAAAAGCTTGAGGTTACATGTTAAAATATCTGTGACTACAATACTTTTTCCTGTTTAACTGAATAAAAATCTTTATATAACTCCTTTCAGACAGCGATCGCACTTCACGAGCCGAAGCGGAAACGCCGGCACACTTGAGTCTCGGCTGTTTTCAGTGGTTTCTGAGAGTAAACATCGTGCCCTGCAGGCGTTTAGAGCATCGTGGTGCGTGACACAGTGTTGGAAAGTAACTCTAACTCATCTTCAATGCACCATGTGTCTCACTTTGAACAAAAAGCTCCCAGGCAACGTCAGTCTGCCGTCTGATTGGCACCTAATGACACAAAGAGTATAAAGAAGAGTGAGAATTTTTATGAAAAAGCTGACATCAAATGCTCCAGTGTCTGCTGTTGGTTTTTCTGTCTGACTTTGTGAACGTTTCTTGTTGAAAAAAGGTGCTTGTTCGTCCGCCAGGTGACTTTGCTCGACAGCGAGAAATAACATCATCTTTCTCTCCGTCGCTCAGATTAGCTTAGCATTCAATTTTCCGACTAAAGTCAGACATTGGCTTTTTTTTCCCCGCACACATGCGTATGCATGCACACGCTTAAGCTCTTGCATAAGCACACATAATTGGAAAATCAGGGGATTATTTCTGACCTACAGCAAAGGCAAATAATAAAGAACTTCAGATAATTCAACCTCAGACTATCTTTACAGTATTTTAATATAATTAGTAACTGCTCAGTTTTATCTGTTTGAAGGCAGCTCGTGGCAGAGCGGAGCTCTTCAGGTGTAAGCTCGGTTACAGTTCGTAGGAAGGTGATTCTTCTCTCTTCCAGTGTCTCTACTTTGTGATCTGATGCTTCGTCATGACGACACAGAGTCCGTCCGTCTGTGCTCCTGAATAATAATGCAGTGGTGAGTTTTGTGCCCTAATGATCGGGGGTCCTGGACCAGGGAAAAGCTCTTCTCCAAAATGTTCGAGGTCCTCGAGCCCCCAGGCAGAGAAGCCTCTGTCAGACGTAGGCCGACTCACTGGACTGGGTCCTGCCCAGGTTCGGGGCCTGGGACAGGTGTGAAACATCCTTCTTGCGCACTTCACAGATGGACTTCCTCCGGGCCTGCACCCCTCGGATGGCCGTCTTTATCTTCCTCCAGCCCAGGTGGTTGAGCTCGGCCAGGTTGAGCAGCACACAAATGCCGCTCACTGCGAACATGAAGACCAGAAACACGGTCTTTTCTGTGGGACGGGACACGTAACACTCCACCTCCTTCACACACGGGTAGCGATCGCACTCGAACATGCCGGGCACGTTGAAGCCGTACAGGAAGTACTGCCCGGCCAGGAAGCCGATTTCCAGCGCGTTGCGGAACACCACCTGGATGACGTAGAAACGGGAGATGCCTTCCTGTCGTCGCACTTTGGCGCTCTTGTGTGTCTGGGGGAGACCCCGCGGCCCGTTGGGGATCTCTTTGACCTCGAGGCAGTCGTGGTCCTCCTTGCTGCTGTCGGGGTGCACCAGGATGCCGTTGATGTTGCGAGAGTGAAGCTTGCGAGCGTGATGATCGTGATGGCGGCCGTGGTGACCGCCGTGCCCGTGGTGATCCATGTACGGATGCAGGAGCGAGTAGCTTCGGTCCCGTGCCTTGGCGGACTGGTGGACGGAATATGTGATGAAGCACAGGCTCGGCGTGCACACCAGGATGATCTGAAACACCCAGTAGCGGATGTGCGAGATGGGGAAGGCCTTGTCGTAGCAGGCCTGGTTGCAGCCGGGCTGCATGGTGTTGCAGATGAACATGATTTGTTCATCCTCGTACACCTTCTCCCCCACGATGCCGACTATCAGGATACGGAAAATCACCACCACTGTCAGCAGGATCCTGCAGAGAGACAGAAGGAGAAGGAAAGGGCAGGACGGGGAGGGGGTGAGAGGGAGACGGGCAGGCAGTTAGTGAGGAACCAACACACACAGATTCAGGAAATATCTGCTTTAAAAAGGATCTGACTGATTTGATCACTTTGCACCCTAAAAACATTTCAGAGCAACAGAAAGAAAACAGACCTCTTCGCCTGCGTTTGTGTGTGTTCATGCATGAGTGTGTGTGTGTGTGTGTGTTTGCATGTGTCATCACTCAGCTGCGGTGACAAACAACACCGTAGGATGGTAGAGCTGTGCTCTAGATAGCATGCACACATGAGCTCAGTAACCATGAGTGAAACAGGAGGGTCGTCAGCAGATAAAGGTGATTTCACACTTATCTTCACTGCGGAGCTGCAACACCGACACGGACATCAGTGTGTGTGACTACACACTCACACACTGACTGCTACACACTCATTTAGAGAACAGGGTTGTGAGATGTGCTTTTAGTATATTTTTAATACATTTTAACTCCCGTCTGTCATCGTATTCTGTCACAAATCTCGTCAAAGCTGCTGTAAAAAATCTATTTATTTTTTCTGGTCTACCAAAAAAGGTCAGATGCATGAAACCTGAAAAACTTCATTTATATGGCACATTTAATTTCAGGTGCAGGCATAATGTGCTGCACAACACATGAGCTGTAAACTATGTGGACAGCATTAAAATAAAACACATGACAAAAGTAAATACAATTAAAACTACATGCGATTTAAAACCATTTAGTAATAGGGTTAAAAAATCCAATTAATATGATTTAAATCAGAAGAACAAGACAAAACCAAGATTAAAATAAAATGAAAGCAAGTAATTACAAGAAATGTATGTTGGATAGAAAATTTTTTTATAATCATCTTCCAGTGGAATAAAAGTTTTTTATTTCATTTTTCAAGCTGGATAAATCATGGACATTTTTTTATTTTTTTTATTTAAATTTTTTACAATTTCCTGGAGGTTAATGACATATTTTGAAATATATAAATATTCATAATATTATTTGATTTATGTATTATTTTTCCCATATTCTTACTTAACTAGTAAGTAAGTAAGTAACTGCGGGTTAATTACACTATTAATATTATAATGCATTTTTTTAATAATGATAATGATTCTTTCTAGTAAAAGACAATAAGAGTTAAGCAGACTGCTGAATGGTGCAGCTGAACAGTAATGTTTTCAGTCTGAGGCAGCTCTTATTCCCAGAGTCTCCGTTTGAGTTGTGGTTATTAGCAGCAGAGTGCTGAACCAAACAGGTGGCATCTTCTATAAAAACTTCCCATTGAGCCTCATTAGTGCTTCGCTGCAGAGCGAGGGATCCGTGTCCAGGGGCCGGAGCGTCCAGAGAGCAGTGCGGCTGCTTCTCAAGGCCTCTGAGAGGCCGGTGTGCTGTGTGCTGTTATCTCCTGGTGTCGATCCAGCCTGAGCACTGCAGAGGAGGACTGGGGCTTCAGAGCTGCACTGTCAGCTCTTTCTAATGAGCGAGGAAAGCCTGCACATCATGGGGCTCCCTGGTATTTATGCCACAATGCAGTGGATGTGCGTGCTCCCTGCGTGGAGGAGCCAATTACCTCCAACACATTGTTTCCGAGCGTAAGACGACCGCCCAGGGCAGCTGGAGGGACGGAGATGGACGGGAGGAGGCCCCAGGTGGGTGAACACACCCGGGGTAAATGTCAGCCACATGTGACAAAAGGATTTTAATTCAGGTGATGTTGTATCCTGACGACGTCAGACTATTCTGGTCAGAATGTGAATCTGAAACTGATCCGTTGGGCTGTGATTATGGGGCGTGTTTCAACCCAACCAGAGAAAAAAATTCGCTCAATTGGATCGATCAACAACCAATCAGAGCAACGTAGGATGCGACAGATGTTAAGAGACGCAGAGTTGTTGTAAAAAGAATTTAAAGATACATGAAGTAGTTTCCAGCACGGTCCTCATTTTTGAGAGTAATAGTAAAGGTCAATGTTTGTACGAACAAATCCTCCGTTAAGGATTACAACTCCACAAAACATCAGACAGATCGGATCACATCTGTCTGTCCTGTCAGAACCTGATAACAAGGTTGGAACACGGCGGCCATGTTTGTTGTAAACTCTTTAGTGACATTACTGTTGCTCATCTGTCCGTCATAGTGTAAAGTCCGCCCTGAAAGTTTCATTGGTCCGAGGAGACCTGTACCGATCAGAGCAGCGACACAACGGAGAAACGTCAGACCGAACTTCCTGCAGAATGTTGTGGGCGGGGCTAAAGTTCGGCTGCACTCAGGCTAGAGATGTTGTGGAATTCTTGCAGTTTTAAATATGCACATAAAGGTTTTGTCCAGATGAGACTCATTAAATCAGGTTTCAAATACCTGCTTTTTATGAGCAGAGAGTTTATGAAAGGTGAGCGTTTGAGAGGTGTAACTTCAGTAAAAGTAATAATATCACACTGTGAAATTACTCCACTACAAGTAAAAGTCCTGCTTTTAAATCTTACTGAAGTAAAAGTACAAAAGTATCAGAAAATGTACTGAAAGTATCAAAAGTAAAAGTACTCCTTATGCAGAATGGACCCACTCAGATTGTTTTATATATTCTAAATATATTATTAGATTATTATTATTGATGCATTATGTAAGCAGCAGTTTACTGTTGTAAAGATAGAACTAATTTAACTACTTAATATACTGTTATGAGGTTTAATTAAAAAGATAAAGCCTAATCACTTTATATTTATCATGTTTTTTATGTCAGAAATGAACAAAATACAATAATAAAATAATTTTGTAATGCAAGAGCTCATTTGAACTATTTAATAAAACTGTTATGATAAATAAAAATGTATAAAATAAAACAATTCTCATTTTTTTCATGTTAAATCTCGACCTGAGAAGTATCCAAAGCTGTCAGCTAGACAGTAGAGTAGAAGTATAACAGTACATAAAATGTACCTTAAAGATTGTACTTAAGTACAGTACTTGAGTAAATGTACTTAGTTACATTCCCCCGCTGGTAGACGCGTATATGGAAGAAAAAACGTCCTAAAATTGTGACAAATGTCGAGTGAGGAGACGGCTCGAGAGAGGAACACGTGTGAGCGTGAAACAGACTGAAAATAGAGCATCGCTCCGCTGCAGGACTGTTCCCGCTGCTCCACCTGCGAGAGCGTGCCTGTGTGTGTGTGTGTGTGTGTGTGTGTGAAAGACAGACACGAGGACACTGAGACAAAGAGGAGGCGAGGCAGCCATGTGTGTGCAAACAGGCAAACATGTCCGACCGTCGGAGCTCCGAGCAGCTGTGAACACACACGCTACACTGACTTACAGCAGGAAGCTGCTCGGCACCTTTGGCTCCTCAGAGGTTAAACGCAGGTCGTGTATGTGATTTACATTCAGACTCTCAGTGCTCGGAGCTCCTGCCATCGACTCTGTTTTCTCACATTGCAATCATTTGTTTGGATAAAGAGGAAAAAACGCTGGTGTTCAGTGTCAGAGTGAGAGTCTGCAGCTCAGGATGCAGGTTTAAGACGCTCAGCTTCACCGTCTGTTTCTGTTCCAGGTCTGCTTCTTCTCGTGCCACCGATAATTACTAGATCATAACAGCATTAAGGAAATGTCACTAAGTCTGTTCAGGGTCAGGAGCTCACAGAGCTGACTGTCTCATGGTGGAAAGGAACAGTTACATTTATCTCAAGTTACTTATCGTGTGAAATATAACTTAAACTATGGACACTTTTTAGTGCTTTTCTCGTCTGTGCACTTTTTTCTGTGTGGACTTTTCTGTCTGTTCGTTGTGTTGCCCTTTTTTTCTGTAATTTATTTTGACACCTTTTTCTTCTGTTTTTGCTGCTGTGACGAGTTAATTTCCCTGTTGTGGCATCAATAATAACGTCTAATCTAATCTAAATTTCTCTCAAATACGTTTTATAATTCGGACCTTATTGATGCTTTGTATTACTTTTATTTGCAGGAAGTTTCTGCAGATATAAATATATAAATCTGTACAAGCAGTTTGCAATCCACTGGAAACAGACAAACACAAAACTCTGACTGCTGTTTGTGTCCGGTTTGAAATAAAAAGTGAGCTCGTCATTTTTAAGTGAAATTGTAACTAAACACTGCAGTTACATGCGGAGGTAATTCCTAAACGTTAAGTTCACCAACTTCACAACTTCTTCATGACATTTTGACGACGCAGCGTGTTTAAAACTGGAGATAAAGTCAAATATATTTAGTATAAAAACATAAAACTAGATGTTACCCTTATTTTACTTCTTCTATGTCAACAAAATCAGATTTTTGTGTGTTTTTTGGATATAAAATGTAAAATGATTTAAAAATCATGATACCAACATGGCATGATAAACATTTTTTTAACAGTATAAACAGGCAGAATGAAAAGGATTTAAAAGTGGAAAAAATAGCCCCAAAACTCCAAAGGGTTAGGAAATAATAGCTTGATGTAAATACAGTTTGATTATCTACTTATTCTAGAAAAATCTTCACCTCAAGTTATTTAGCAAATGATGCAACGTGCGACATCTGCAATGTAAAGATGAACTAAAACTATTGTTGTCTAAAGCTGACCAAGTAGTTCTCCATCACAACATTAACCAGATGTTTAAAACTCGTTCAACCATCATTTTTCTAAGATATTATAAGTGAAAAGTGACATGTTGCAGCTTTGTTCACCTCAACAGTCAAACTTTCCTTCAGCACCGAGCTGCAGAGTTTCCATCCGCACTTGTTTGTCGAGCAGATTTACGTCGTTAAAAAATTCCAAGACATTGCAAGTATTGAGTGTTGTGCTGTGTGTGTGTTTGCAGTGTGTGTGTGTCTCCATATGTGTGTGTGTGTGTGTGTGTGTACTCCACTGCTGGATAACAGGATAATCAGCACGGAGCAGATTGCTGCATTAGCAGAAAGCGGTTGGACGAAGGTTATCTGCAAACATCAGTGTTTTAAGTCCTGCAGAGTAACGAGCCGATACTGTCCGTCAGGGCGGATTGGGACGGAGCCTGAACCTGCAGAATATTCGATCGCCAACATAAATGATGGAAAAGGGCAGAATTTCAAAATAATATGCGTCGAAGAGGAGAAAGGCACTTCAGTGCACGTGTTTACTTTAACCAGAAGCTCCTTAAAAGTCCCTTAAGTGATCAGTCATCACCTCATTTATCCGCCCACTCCCTGCAGCCGAGACTCATCATGACGCTTTTTTGGAGACTTTTTAAATCCCCGACGCCCTGCCAGAGATTTAATAAGATTTGGAGGGAAATTAATCTGTACCCCCGGATTGGGCTCAGTTATTTTTGAATTTTCACAGTGACAGAGATCAACAGAGAAAAACTCCTCCTGTGTGTCGCAGGAGCTGACTGACCTGTGAGAGTGTGTGTGTGTGTGTGTGTAGTGTAATGGTAGCTGCGCTCTTTAGC
>CAFUXE010003127.1:10109-21906 GCA_903364295.1 Serranus cabrilla | reverse complement strand
TACTCTCACACACACACACACACACACTGTAGATATAAATTACCCTTTACTGTATATGAGTCAACAAAAGATGTATCTGCACATATGCTGTGCGCTGTACTCTGACAGCTCTCCGGCTAAGTGCAGCTTTATCTGTAGAGAGTAAAAATATTCTCCGCTCAATAATAAGCTCCACTGATTGCTGATGGCAGCACATAATGAATAAAGACCTTAGCAGGCAGAGAAATTAGGCAGCTTAATTATCAGAGTGCAGACATTTCTTTTCCCGCCCCTCATCCAGTGTTCCTCTCTCAAACGGCTCTAATGGTTTCAGGTCTTGCCCACGTATCAGGCGCCGTGACGAACACGTTCATACAAAGCTGAACTCACTTATTTAACTCTCTGAAGCCCAACAGGACGTTTTTACATTTTACTCACTGTGGCCTTTTATTTTACTGCAATATATAAAACATAAAAGTCCTCTATGGAATCAGCACAATCATGGCTAAAAGTGTGAACAACTACAAAATATATTTTTGGAAGAATGATACAATTTAATGACATAAATCATAAAAAAAAAAAAAAAGAAAAAACGCAAGTTGAATTTCTCTGATAAATTATTTTTAAAAAATTGGAATAAAGTTAAATTTATACATGCAACACTTTTGTGCCAACAAGTGCCATGAATATTGAAAAAAACTTTTTCCTTTTTTGCATTTTTACAACCTCTCCTGTCCTCTCCTCTCAGCTCTGTGTAAACAGATTTTCAGTGAATATTTGTCACGTGACCGTTGGTCTCAGCAGAATCAATCCTGGCTTCACAGAGTCTCTGAGGAGCAGAATTTAATGTTTTTAACAGGATCTAGTCATTACAAACTTTATTTTTGACAAAGTTTTAAATGAGACATGAAGAATAAAGTGATTTTGACAGAAAATCACAATTTTAAGCTTTGTTTTGGTCACTTTTTCTAACGGAAACTTGCATAACTTATGATCCATTTAAGGACTGTTGGAAAATTGACGTAAATGTCTGTTTTAACAGTTTCTTCCTGTGACAAATTATGTATTTTTAGTGATCTTTTCAGCAAAATATATGTTTTAATCTTCAGGGGTGCAGAGGTTTAATTACTACCAGCAATATTTTACTGAGAATAAAAGCTGCACAACAACAACAACAACAACAACAACCGTAAAGACCTTTTCAAACTGTGAATTTATTCTGAGGCGCAAAACATGCAGAAATGTAATTATCTCACTTGCTCATTTAACAACTGTGAAAGAAATGACTTCCAGCTGTTTGTGCAGGAATAAAGAAGGAATCAGAGAAGGTTAATTTGGGGAGACGCTACAGATAACGGCCTCAATAACTCAGGTAGATATGAACAGTTATGATAATGATTATAATCGTAAAAAGAAAAAAAACTGAGCACAAACAGTATCTCAGGCAGTGATAAGATAAATGAACAAAGGAAATAACCACATGTGTAAATATAAGATGATTTCATGTAAAATGCAATAAAAGAAAATCAATTTATAAGAGATAAAAGAGCAAAATATAGATAAAAATAGATTAAATAAATAACCATAAATCATAAGTGATGCCTTAAAGTTAAAGTATCACACACAGCCTCTTTGGATTTTCTCCTTTCTTGAGACAAACAGAAAACACAGCTGGAGGATTTCGTGTCTGAAGACATCCAACTTTTCCGTTAACTCGCTGCACAGCCCGGCCAGGCGTGGTGATGATGTCACAGCACGCCAGATGCAGCCTCCTTTCATCTCGTTTGTCTTTATTCCGTCTGAAATTAGCCTTTCATCTAAAATGACCCTTTCATCTCAACCCTCGCTCGGGGATGCAAACATTCAAAAAATAAGTTCAGAAAAACCTCCAAATGAACGAGATCAGCATTTCCCATTTTGCTGATTGCATCAATATGCGTTTTCGGGATATTCCATAAATCACTTTGCAGCTCTTCAGTATTCAGAGCGACGACAGGAAGAAGCGTCAGGAATAAAAGCAGAGGAGGGTTTTTATTCCAGTATTGGACAATATTTATCTGCAGGACGGTTCTGCATACACAACACAAAATGTGCCATGTGTGGTTTTTTAACAGCTTCAACACAGAAAATAATTGTATTTTGCAGCGGGACACAAAGCAGATAAGACTTATTTTCACTCAGCCCACTCGTTTTACGTCTGTAACCCAATTTATATATCTGAATGCTTTGTCAGTTCAAAGGCTGCAGCAGCTGCCACTGAATTTAAAATGTAACTTGTTTTTTGTAAGTACAACTAAACTGTAGCTGGATTTAAATAATTTGAATGCATGTTTAATTTAAAAGATCGCCAAAAATACACCATTTATCGTCAAAGAAACTGTATAAACAAGCATTATCGTCAACATTTCCCACAGTCCTTGAACTCGTCATACAGGACGAAAGATTTCCTAAGAAAAAGAAACAGAAACGAAGCTTAAAATTGTGACATTTCTGTCAAAATCACTTAATTCTGCATGACTTGTTATGGAATAACTAGATCCTGTTAAAAATATTAAATTCTGCTCCTCAGGCACTAAAAAAAAATCTGTTTACACAGAGCTGAGAGGAGAGGACAGGAGAGGTTGTAAAAATGCAATGTTTAGCATGTGGAGACCAATTTATTTTCCAATATAAATTCCATTTTATTCACATTTTTAAAGAATAAATGATCAGAGGACTTTTTATTATTTATTTCATTATAATCGTTATTTTGCACTTAAGACATTTTTGAGTTGTTATTCACGTTTCTAGCCATGATTGTACTGATTCCACAGAGCTGCAGGACTTATTTATCTTATATACTGCAGTGAAATACAAGGACACAGTGAGTGAAAAGTAAAAAGAGTTTTAAAAAACCCTGAAACAGCTTTTTGGGGTTCAGAGGGTCAAACGTAACGTCCCACCGAGCTTCAGTTAAGTGCACAAACAGAACCCTGTTGAAAAATCTGCACTTTGCAAGTAAGTGCATCGAGCACTAAGTGTTCGAACAGAAGTATCTAAATCCAGACGCTGCATCAGTTTTCTCCCAAAGAAAAGTTGTTAAAATTCAAAGCTTTGTGTTTCCTTTCAACATGCCTGGACTGATTACAGGCAGCTCTGTTTCAGGTGCAGCTGCAGCGCGGAAACGTTTTGAAGAAGTTGCTTTGTGGTCGACTGAGGACAGGAATCAGCTGAATCGCTGCCAGCCCTGCAGTGACTCACACAGATAATGGTGAGACAGGAGAGAATCCCTTCCTCTTTGATTCTGACAGACGGCGTTTCCTGTTTATACAGTTTACACTTTTATGTGCTGAACTGGAGCTCACAATCTTTACAGTGTGTCAGGAAACTAAATGTATGACAACAAATTAGAAGCAGAAATGCGAGAAACATCGTTTTTGATGTGGTGACAGAGTCGATTTTCCTTATAAAGATCACTGAATATGTCTAAATTCCTGTTGGATTATAATAGCCTATAATAAAGTTAGTACATGGAGAGCTTTGTGGGTTATTATAAATATGCTGCAAACCCAACATGAATCATAAATCAGGACCAAACTGTAGATGTCAAAAGGTTTCAAATTGGCTTCACTGTGTCAGTAAAAAGTGCAGAATTTAATGTTTAAGTATCACGTTTTCGTGACATTTACAAGTGGAGTCTTTGTAACCTATGATGTGTTCAAGGACTGTCAGAAAGTTCAAACTCAGACGATAATGCCCGATATTACAGTTTCTTTCTACGATAACTGGTTTATTTTTTCCGACCTTTCAAAGAAAACATATTTCTCCTGCCCTGTGGGAAGGTGAGGTTGTCATATTTGGACACAAAAAACCAGGACTCATTGGATTTCACCAGACTTTATCAGGGTCAGTCTGCAGATTATTTCACGCCGTAGGTGCAGAAAACCTAAAAGATTTCTTCAGTTTGAACTTGCAAAATATCCAGCTAACTTAAACTGAGATTTTTCCAAATTTCTAGTTAAAAAAACAAGATAAGTTAGCACGAGTCTAGCCAAGAATGGATAAATATAGTAAACAGTAAGAAAACTACGAAAACTACAGTGAAGTAAATCAGCGAGGCATTCATGTGCAACACGTTCATTCATTTTGCACAAAAAGAAAAGCAAGACTTGTTTCTGTGATAAAATCCCAATAATACAGCTGCAGCTTTTTGTAACATACCGGATAAAAGGAATACAAAGGAATTAAAGGAATTAAAGGAAGGAGGCAGAGAAAACAAACCCTTCTTACTGAAGTAAAAGTACAAAAGTAAAAAAAAAGTAAAAGTACTCGTTATGCAGAATGGACCCACTCAGATTGTTTTATAGATTATTTGTATTGATGCATTTATGTCAGCAGCTTTTTAATTTTGCAATGATAAGGCTCATTTTAACTGTTTAATAGGCTGTTATGATATATAAAAATTTATAAAATACAAAATTTATCATGTTTTTTATGTTAAATCTCGATGATATGGAAGCAGAAAAAAACTCTTTTTTCATATTTGTTCAGTGCAGAATATAAAAAATTATTCCTCTGTGCATTTTACTTGCAGCTGCTTTAATAATCTGGAAAAATAAAGACAAAAATGATGCCCATAAACATTTCTGAGCATCCAAAAACAGGCCCAGGGGTAATAACAGGTTAACAAATCCTTCCCTAACCTGTTTAATGAATGAATTAAAACAGGGGAAGATAAAGCACATCTAAGCTATGTACGGGGAAACATTACACGGCCGGTGGAGCTCGTTCACACCCCATCAATGTGCTGCTGAGATGAATAATAGCCTGCGCTGAATGAACGCTGAGCTCAGCTTTACTGGCCAAATCCCCCCGTCGAACAGTTTAATCAATAACATTCAACATCAGGGATTGCTACACAAATAAACTAACGACAACTCGAGATGTGCAGAAAATGGTTTCATTTGAAGGACAGTGCCGCAGCGTGATGGATTACTAATCCTGTCAAACGCTGAAATACTGCTGCCGTCGTGTTGCTCTGCTACATGATCTCAGACTGTATAGATTTTATTATTAATCATACACGATGAAACGGAGAACAAATGTGTTTAAATGTATATTAGATTAGCATCCTTGATCTGATTATAGGTTATGAATGTTTCCTTAGTTAGAAAGTGGCCAAAACGAAGCTTAAAATTGTGATAATTCTGTCAAAATCACTTTGCTGTTAACCCTTTAAACCCCCATTTTTTCTGCAGATGTTTTCTTTAAAGGATCGCCAAAAATACAACTTTTATTGTCGAAACAAACCGTAAAAACAGGAATTATGAATGAACAGGACAATCCTTGAACGAATGATAGGTTATGAAAGTTTTTTTTTTTAAAAGTAACCAAAACGAAGCTTAAAATTGTGATATTTCTGTTAAATCACTTTATTCTACATGTCTCATTTAAAATGTCACCAAAAATAAACAGTTTGTAATAACTAGATCCTGTTAAAAACATTAAATTCTGCTCCTCAGAGACTCTGTGAAGCCATGATTGATTCTGCTGAAATATTCACTGAAAGTCAGTTTGCACAGAGCCGAGAGGAGAGGACAGGAGAGGTTGGAAAAATATAAATAATTCAATATGTAAAGCATGTGGAGACCCACAATTTTTTCCCAATATTCATGACACTTGTTGGCTCTTAGAAAAGTGATGTATGTATAATTTCCATTTTATTCAAATTTTAAAACAAATATATATCAGAGAAATGTGCATTTTTTTTTGTCATTATAACTGTTATTGTGCACAAAAAACATATGTTAGTTGTTCCCACTTCTAGCCATGATTGTGCTGATTCCATAGACTTGTTTTATATATATTTTATATATTGCAGTGAAATTCAAAGCAACAATGAGTAAAAACACCCTGAAACAGCTTGAGGTTCAGTTGTGGTTAACAGGAATTACACGACCATTGTGGGATGATGTTGCCCTCAATTAAAGCGGAGCATTCCTGCATCTCAAATTATTTTGGGAGAAGTAGGGTGCGCTTCTCAAAGTAGAGTACCTCCTTCTGGTGGATATCCTGACCTATTTAAGCGAAGAGAACGTGTGCACGACGACGACAGGAGAGAACAACTCGTCGTCTGAGGAAACATTTGATCCTTTTAAGACGTGCTGTTGTTTTTAGCAAACCGTTAAAGAGCAACAAGGTATTTTATACATCACTTTGTCCATTACATTAAAAGGTTTGACAAATCTGCTGCATTTTTAATGGACGACTTGACATTAGATGCAAACTGCAACAAGGGCCACATAACATATTAAGATTTCATGAAGTACTCATAATGCTAAAGTGTGCGGTGATAGACGTTAAATAATTGATGCTTTAACTTTGTTATGCAGGGGAAAACAAATACAAAGTGAAAGGATATAGATTCTTTTAGGGAGTGCATGAATTAGAAATGAACAAATTCTATTTTCTTAAATAACTATCTAAATGCAATATGTGATGCAAAAAACATGATGAGTTTGTTCGGCTCTGCGTCGTATTGTTTATTCAGCCGAAACCTGCACCGCCGTGTTTGCAGAGATGCTGAATATTGCATGTAATTTCTCTCAGGACGGCATCGGCCTCATCTTTTAATGAGAGCTGCATTTTAGAAAATTAAAAAACAGAAAGGTCCTGTGTATTTTTAGAAGTCCTCATCAATGCGGAGGACTCGTATTTGGAGTTTGTGCTTTGGTGTCCTGGCAGCAGGGTCAGAAGAAGAAGGAGAAGAAGAAGCTGCTCTGACACAGATTCCTGAACCTCTGCAGAGGAAAACTTCCTCTGTGTCCTTTCTGTTCGACAGCTCACATCCTCTCCTCTCCACCCTTCTCATCCGGCAGCCTTTATTATTTTATCTTCCTTAGATCACTCTCGTCCTCCATTATCTCTGCCTCTTTTTTTCACTCTGCTTGTCTTTGGCACTGACCTCACTACAGCATTGCAGTGAAGAGGGAAGATGCATCAACACTCTTCCTTCCTTTCTTTCTTTCTTTCTGCCTTCCTTCCTTCCTTCCTACCTGCAAGGTGCAAACCTAAAGGCTTCATCCTCTCACGGTAGAACGCACATACGAGCACACCTGTGGCCCGCAAACACCTGAGCTTCACATGCAAGATGAGAAAATATGTACTATGGACTTAAAGGAAAGGTATTTTAATGCTTTTTCTACATTATGTGCAAACGCCATAAAAATTAAATTAGTTTTGTTACAGATTTTAACCATAGAATAAAAGCTGAAATCTGATATCATGGGACTTTTTAACAGTATAATTCAACTGCTCTTCAGTGTTAAATTACAGTGAAATCTATGTGAAAAATAATGCATCACATTGCTGTTTTCTAACAGTAAAACTTTGAATTTAATGTGATTGTATTTTAAAGAAATAATAATAAAAAAACTGTAAAAAGTCTAGCAGTAAAAGTTGCCAAACACTCACTGTCTTATTCGATTAAAAAAACATTTAATTCTACAGATATATATTGTTTTCAATTACAGATATTATCTGTATTTTTAAAGAAATGATCCGTAGTAACTGACGGTTGATTATTGTTAACTTTTTAACGATTGAGTGTTGTTTTTATATGACACATATTTGTTTTATTGTACATTCCATAAGTAAAAACTTGATGGCAGTTAATTTAGATTTTTACAGACAGTGTTTGTCCAGTAAGGAAAGTAAATACAAGAACTTGTTTTTCATGCACTTTTTTCAAAATATTTAATACAATTTAAGTGTTTATTTACAGAACGTTGTCTATTTGCATCTGTAGATTTCTTTCTAAATTGAACAAAAGTTTGAATTAGATGATAATATTTTAGAAAACTTGTAAGACAAAAAAAGATTTGTTTTAATATAAGCAATCAACTGGGAGTTAAAAGTGAAAATCTTGACCCTATTTTGTGTGTAGATGTTTTGAAATCTTCAGTTTAGTAGCTCTTACATACATCCAACTTTTCATTCCTATCTATATGATGAAGGTCTTTAGAGAATGAATATCAGTCTGATAAAAAAGGCTGAAAGTAAAAGTAAATGAATTATGAACACTTTAACTTGTACAAGACGTGGCTTTTTGTTCCTGATTCTACTGTAAAACACTTTACCAACAAACCTCTAGTGTGAACCTGTTGTTATGAGAAATATATCTTCTGTACTCAGTGTAAATTAGTCATTATGTGTACAACATTTTGACACATTTAAGACAACATTGTCAAGGCTGCTGGTGTTGTATTTTAAACAAATACACCAGTGCATCATCAGCGTATCGACACAGACACATTTAATTACAATTATCAGGCGTGTAGAAGTGTTTAAAAAGTTAGTCAGCTCAGTTTCTGCAAAGAACAAATTTAGGAATATTTGTAACTATCAAACTTAATTATCAAATAAAACAAATCTTTCTGAAGTTGAATTTTTATTTTAAACACCCAGCACATCTTTAGCCCGGATTTTGTAGCAGGTCATTTATGTCCATCAAGAGCAGAAAGTAATAATTAATGAATTAATTCCTTTAATTAACACACTAAGCGTGATTGTACAGACATACTGAACTGTCAGTTATCTCCTGCTGAAAGCCCCAGGGTCATTATAACTGTGAATAACAGTAAGTGTGGTTTGGGCTGGAGAACGAGGTTAATGCAGCCTTGACAATGATTCCTTTCACTGTGTAATCATGATTACAGTCATTGGTTATTCATGCACACACTGTACATTGTCCAGTTAGAAGTCAGGCGCATGGAAATCACAATACACAGTACACACACACACATTAATCTTTGAATGAGTCATAATAATGCAAGCCACCTGTGGTTAGTCAGAGGCACAGAAGCAACTCTCAGTTTGTCTGTCTCGTTCAAACGCCATAATTAAGCTAACCTATGCCACTGCGTGGACGTGTCTATTTTTAACTCTGTTATGTATGCCTAGGCTAATTATCTCTCCTATGCCAGGGCATAGGTTAGCTTAACACCTACAATTAAGACTCAGCTTAATTGTAGCTACATTACACAGTCTAGACATCCGACAATGCTGTCTGACAATGGAGCTACATCCTCACGTTGCAGGAGAGAGGGTTGGCACTCAAACAGATGACTGACATGCAAACCATGTTCCAAAGTTTTGATGCAGGGGAGACTTTTCAGCCATGGGGAGACACCACTGTTCTGTCCTTTGGAACGGCATCCTTTTGAACTGCAAGCGCACACATGCAAGTAGACTCTCTGAAATAAACTACACACAGGCTCAACATGTCCTACATGTGATGCCATCTATTTAGCGGTTGCTGCATGCTCCGGCCACACCCGGTGAAGTGCAGGACTTCACGCTGCACCACAGTGCAAACTACATCACAGTTGGTTGTGTTCACGAGTGCAAGAGACCACACCTGACCACACCCAACTGTGTGCTGTTGGGTGTGGTCAGTGGTGCAACAGACTTGAACCTTTCAACCCATAGAGGTCAGTGCAACAATTTTGGCTCCATACATGATTTAGTGTGGAGTTGCTCATTAACAATCTAGGAGGCATCTTTTTACAGCACAAAACTGTGCAGGTGGTGAACAATTCTCCAACTTGCTGGTACATCCAAAAACATGATTCTGATTATTTAAATGTTACGTGTCGTTGATTTCCTGACCATGCAGACACATGCTTAGGATTAGGAATCAAGTCTTTATCTTTAGTATTTTTTGTGTTATTGCTACGATGTCCTAAGAAGGTCTAACGTCTAAAAATGTCTGTCTAGAGGTAAAAAAGCCAAGATCCAGACCACCACTATCCCTATCCCGAGGTCTCTCTGTCCACCGAACTGCATGAGAATTCTCCAATACATTAAAAAAAAAAGATATCCTGCAAACAAGCTAGCTAGCTACACATTAAAATCTGCAAATTAAGGGATCTACAGCCTGAAATACTCACAAAGGGATTCCAAAGACATTTTTTGTGGACTCGCATAGCATAGACAAGCAGAGTAGAAAGAGGGAGCCTCATTGGAAAGCAGCTAATGTTACAGCTAAAGCCCTAGGGTCGACTACAGAGCCTTGTAGGACAAACACAGTCTGAGGGAAGCCAAAACACATAAGGATCATTTACAGAGCATTTCACTGTAGCACATAGCTATCACACAAACTACTGACTGTATGAGGGGATTATTTACTGGCTCATAGGATCATTCCACTATCAAATGTTTGGAAGCTTTAACACAGCAGGAAATTAATCTAGTAGATTCTATTGTGTGAAAAACAAAAACTGGTTCACAAAGTCTAAATTGAGCCACAAAAAAAAAGACTAAATCTATTCTTCTAGTCATGTTTTTAACGTTCAACCAGTGACGTGCATGATCAACAAATAGCTCAAATTAAGCATAAAAGAGAAAGCTCGTTACATCATCACTCATTATGACTTTTGAAAGAGGTAGCAGACAAATTGAGAGTTGCTTCGGTGCCTCTGAAAAACTGTAGGCTTACAGTCATTGAATCATCCAAAGATGGATTTTTCAGCATTCTTTGCTCACAGGGTGTTACTGATTCAGCTGCCAGGACTGGATTTTAAAGCTGCATTAAGTAATTTTTTGACCACTAGGGGGCGGAAAGACTCCAGAACAGTTTTCACAACAGTTAGCAATTAGCTTATGAAGTTGTTATGGGCTAACATGTTAGCAAACAGTTGCCTACTTACAAATCCAGCAGAAACAGAGCAACACGGACATCCCTTTCGTCTCCTTTTTCTGGCCACCTGTTGAATGTAATTCCAATATTCACTGGCATTTAGCCCTTGTTTGGTCTTCCAGCGCACGAGAAAAATATCGTTTGGTTTTGGCGCGCGAAATTTTTCTTCCCCAGTTACTTCGGCTCTTTGCCATCTCGCGCCCAGCATACGATTAGCTCGTTTTGGCTTCTGTGTTGGGAGCTGGCCGCCCACACGTCTACAAGCTGACATTGTTTTGGTTTTGTCGCTCCAGGAAACCAAAACAACGAGCTGAAAATGTCTGAGAGCTCTGTAGAGCTTCGTGGTGAGATTCTCAGTGAAACCAATCCCAAACGCAGGAGGGAGTCGTATAATTAATGGCACAAAATATTGCTTAATGCATCTTTAAAAATCAAGTCAACATGCCTTATGCAGGTTTTCATTCCATCTGAGGACTAGACCAGGTGATTTCATTATTTGAGGCACTTTCAACCACAGAGGAATCACTGAAATGACTTGGTGTAGTGTTGGATTGGAAGGAAAATCTCCATCGCACATCGTTTCAGATCTGTGATCAAGAGAAGTTTTGCTGTAATGCGGCTCACATCATCTCTGTTGCGCTACTGCAGGTACAGTGTTTGAAGAAGGAAGCTGAATGGTTCAGTGCTTTGTGTAGTCAATAAAGGCATGAGCCAATTTTCACTCCTTTAACTTACACACACACACACACACACACGCTCACAAACATCCAGTGGAGCAGAGAGAAGGTTAGGCCATGCCCTTGTTGCGGACTACCTGAGCTCCGGGTTAATGAGCACAGCAGTGCAGTCAGATTCACCGTCTTTCAGGGCTTTTTTTTCTGAAAAGCAATTTTTTAAATGACAGATCTATACATTCGGGCTAAACCACTTTCACTCACTTTTGCAAAATCCCTGCGTGACATTTGGATTGTGCTTAATGGGTGGAAAATTCCACTTTTTTTTCATTTGATTAATCACAGAGATGATGTGGAGCACATTTTTCACACAGATTTTACAGCATGTCTCCATGGCGTGTCTCCACTGCTGATCAAACTCAGAGCTCATCTGTTCGACCCTCCACCACGAACCACCACACACAAA
>CAFUXE010003126.1:67166-78695 GCA_903364295.1 Serranus cabrilla | reverse complement strand
GTGTGTGTGTGTGTGTCTTACTCAGTAACCAGGAGTCTCAATCAATTAACAAGCAGTGAAACTCTGAATGGAGAGAAAGTAAAAGAAAACAGAGAGTCGAGAATGAACGACAACAAAAGGAGGGAAAACGTTCTTTACTCTGAACCTCAAAAACAAGGAAGTACAAAAAAAATAGTAATAATAAAGAACAGCAAAGAAACACAAACTAGTTTATTTAAACTCAATAAGTATTTTTTTTAGGTATTCTTAGTATGCCAACCTTATATATAAACATAAACATGTCAGCGCGGTTCTGAATAAAACATTTTGAGGTTTTTGCCTCGTGGTAAACGTGATAATCTGCTCTGATGATAATCAGCCTCCATGTTGAGTGTTACCGTCTGATAACCGCACGGCTCAGAGTGGATTATCATGAATATTCTGCACCCAGATCACAGAGAGCAGCACAGGATGGTAATCTCACACACACACACACACACACACNACAGGACCATGACCAAAGAGCTTAGCAGCAGGTGCAGGTCGCTCTCCGTCTGGATAACGACTCAGAAACCGTTTTTATCATTTTGTTCACACTTTCACACGTTAATACCGTTTATTTCACCCTCTGAACCCAACGAGCCGTTTCATTTTCCTCTCTGTGTCCTTTTATTTCACTGCAACATATAAAATCTCTATAAATCTATCAAGCTAATGTGAATTCATGAAAAACATGACTTCAGTTTCCCAGCATTTTGATCCTCTTTAAAGTCATTTTTTCACAGTAAACAGCAGCATCATCTGCATACAGACGGACGTTTGTTCGTCCAAAGGAAACTTTTAACCTTCTGAACCCAACAAACAGATTCCGACTCCAACATTGTTCAAGGACCGGCAACTAATTCAATTTCCGACGATAATGCCCGTTTTCACAGTTTCCTTCGACCATAAACAGTTTTCTGATTAACTTTTAAAGAAAAAAAATGTTTAATTACACATGTTGTCTAACAGATATTTATTATATGCTGTTGCTATTATTATGATTTATTTCCACACAAGGGAGTCACCAATGCAGAAACAAAATGGGTAAATAGTCGAAATCTTATTTTTTGAGCATAGAAATGTATTCTTGACAAGAAAAATATGGATAAGTGAAAACCAAGATCTTTCCACTTTAAAAAAAATGTTTTCTGCTCATTATAATGTGTTTTTTATCTTGATGTCTGCAGGAAGTAACCAGCTTTTAATCCATCGAAGTAACCTGGAACCTGCCCAAATTTGGCCTCACGGACTTGTACTTCCTTTAACTTCCTTTTAATTTCAAAATAAAAGAATTGCCCCCTCATCATGACGTTCTTATATCAGGTTCTTTCATTTCTGTCACGTTTGTGGTGTTTTAACAAAGAAAAGTGAAACAACACAGAAATGCAGAATTTTTCTAATTTATTTATGAAAAAATATATTTCTTGATTCTGACCGAGACAATAGGCACGTTGACATAGACATATATACAATTCTCTTTCATAAATACAAAAATTATTTACAAAAGGCAACAACTTAAATAGGACGGCTATCTTCTGGAGGATATGTACACATTGCATTGTTTTCTTAAATTAACGAAGATAGTACAAAAAAAGACACGACTACACAGGAACAACACGCATTTTTGGTATCAAATGGATAAAAAGAAAGAATAAACTCTCTTTGGAGTCCTTCACTGGAGGAAACGTTTTCACGCTGACTGGGTTCTGGGAATGTTGACAGCAGGTTGTTACTGTGGTCCATGAAGGCAGCACGAGGAGAGAAAGGCAGCAGGTTCTCCTTTTGTTGTTTGATTCGTAGAAAAATAAACTTTGAAGACAGACAACAGTGGAGGAAAAGATGCAGAATCACAGGAAGACGAACGGATAAAAAGATTAATCCAACTTTCCTTATATATCGTATAAAACTGTCGAAGGTGAAGATGGAGAAAACAGCTGATTGTTGACAGACGTACGAACTGAAACGTCTTTAGATTAGGATTGGGATTGAAAACACACCAGCAGAAAAAGCTCCAGTGGATTCAAACGGGTTTAAAAAGAAACAAATAAAATCCTTTTGGCTCACTTTGAGTCCTGGATTAAAGTCCTTTTGCAGGTTTTTTTTTAATAAGAAGAGGCACTTCAGAGTCTGCAGGATTGTAAGGTTCTTCTAACAGGCCACGATGTGAAAAAATCAAAAGGACGGAGTCCCAAACTGTCTATTTCAGCTTCCAGACAGGAAACAGTCCTTACATGTCCCGCCTCCCGGTTTGATTGACAGCATCATGTGGGATGTCCAGGAAACACAGCTAAGGCACCGGGCTTTCCCCTTCTTTACATCCTCTCATGATCCAAAGGAAAGTTCAGATATACAGACAGGAATATTATATTAAGATTTAAAAGTATAAAAAAGATAAATAGTGCAAATGATGCCAAACATTCACTCTCTCCTCTTTTCTTCCTCTTCAGGATCATTGTCCATATCGAAGCACAAAAGAATAAAAAAACGTCCTTTTCTCTTAGTTTCTCTCCGTTGAGCAGCAGTAATAAATATTAAATAAGATGTGTGTGATATAGATCCTCTGGTCCCACAGGAAGCTTCAGGCTTCAGCCGGACGGTTCCTGAACACGGGAGGTTAAACCTGCGACGGAGAGAAACAGCCGTTAGTCATCAGCGTAAAACTTAAACACAGAGTCATGAGTTTTTAAAGAGTCTTTCTACAAACACTTCAAAATATAATCAAATACAGTTTATGTCATGTTGGATTGCAGCATTTTTTAACCTAAATCTTTTTCTTCTCGGTGTTGTTTTTCATTTCTTTCTCAGCTATGAAGTTAAAAACACGTCTTCACTCTCCAACATGAATTCCTGAACATTTGTGCCACTTTAAACACTTTCAGCTTAATAATTAACAGGACGAGCCGCACAGCAAACAGCACGCCGCTTTATCACCTGCAGCTGCAGCCAATAACAACCACCCCTCGCTCTTATAACGGCAAATACTGGATTCAAATTTAAAGTTAATTAATTATTTGGATGCAGGCGGCGTTTAATTCAATCTAATTTCAATGGAAAATATTTGTTTTTGGATCCGTTTTGTTTAGAGAGAACATGACAGGACATGTAACCAGTGTGTGTGTGTGTGTGTGTGTGTGTGTGTGTGTGTGTGTGTGTCCTCACCTCAGTAGCAAACACACACTGCTCCATCTGCTCCGGGATGATGAACACCGGGTGGTACAGGCCGTCCTTAGTGAAGCTGAGAGGAGGGACGACGATGGACGGGTCGCACTTGTTACTGTCGGAGAGGGAGAGAGGGTTGGTCGCCTTGGCAACAACAGGACGCACAGAAACACTGTGTGCAGGTGTGTGAACACCAAGCAATCAGATAACAACATGCAGCGACTCGTCAGAGCAGATCAGAGACGGGAAAGCATGAACACACACACACACACACGCACAGAAAGTGATCAAACCATCATCAGATCCTTACAGGTCAAACTTGTTCTTGCTCAGGCGCTGCTCATCTTTCGCCAGGTTACAGTCGGCCATTTTGTTTCTAAAAATGTGCTCGCTGCCGTTCTCCACCAGCGCCGCGTCCTTGTTGGACACCTTGAGTTGCCCCCCCGGGATGAGGAAGGCCTCCTTCTCCCTCAGGCTGCCCAGCGGCGCCCCTGGCAGGCCCCCGTTATAGGCTCCGCCCCCGCCAATCACCGCGTTGCGGTTGTTCACCGTCTCCAGGTCGTTCTTCACCGACGTGCTGATGGCGAGCTGCCTGCCGCGGCGCAGCTGGCGCAGGATGTGGATGGCGGCGAGGATGAGCAGGCACAGGGTCACCAGGCCGAGCGTCACCGCGGCAATCAGGGCGGGAGACACGTCGGGCTCAGCGGGCGGCGTGGTGACGGCGTACTCGCAGCGAGCGCCCATGAAGCCCGGCGGACACTGGCACACTGGCCCCGTGAAGTGGGTGAAGCACGTGCCGCCGTTGTCGCAGGGGAAGTGGTTGCAGGGGCTGGTGCGCACCGAGCAGTCCTTGCTGCTGAAGCCCAGCGTGCACGTGCAGGTGAAGTCGTTGATGCCGTCGACGCAGGTGCCGGCGTTGCGGCACGGGTTGCCGGCGCAGTCGTCGATGTTGGTCTCACAGCGAGAGCCGGTGAAGCCGGGAGGACAGCGGCACATGACGCGGTTACCGAGGTCCAAACACTGAGCGCCTGCAGGGACACAGAGACAGACGGGTTTCTGTTAGTAACGTGTTCAGCAGCAGCCTGCAGGGCTGAACATCCGTCATCACCAGCACCACAAGCAGCTTTACCTGAAGATTCTGCACACAATTAATAATCCAAACGAGACAAATTAAACAAACAAAACAACAAACTGTAATAACATGTAGCTGTAATGTGTAGAAATCTTGAGATAAGTTCAGGGAAGAGGGTCGATCAGAAGAGATTTGTTTTGTTTTTACTCATGTAAAGCTAAAATAAATACACATTTTGTTAAAAACTGCCCATTGATTACTATGGCTGCTGCTGTAAACATGACAGTGAATACAGAGTGCAGACAGAAAGGTCTGGAAGAATTTCTGTTATAATAATAAACAAACATGTTAGTTTGCGGTAAGAACTCTGTCAGATATTTAGACGGTGACTTTATTTCGGTAAAGAAGAAGAAGAAATGTTTTTGGGAGAATCGTGTGTATATCTGCTGAGTTTAATCTGAAAATAACAATACAGTGACAGCATGTAAACTGGGGAAAAGGGGAAAAAACTGAGGACCCAGGATGGAGCCCTGGGGGACGCCAGAGTGTTTCTGCTGGCCTGAACAGACGTAATATTCTACCTGAGTTTAAAACATCATACACATCTCAGTAAAAGTTGTTTACATTGTAATTAACTGCATCAAAAATCCGTCTGATAAACCTTCACACAACACATTGAGTTACTGTTCTTTAGGTTTTACAATCGGCTGCAAAAGCTTGAAATAATTAACAGTTTTTTTTTAAAACCTTCTTCACGTTCCAAAGACAAGAAGAAGAAGAAAATGCTGGAGCGAGCGGCGAGCGGGTTAAACGTGTTTATTACAGCGTTCCCTGGCAGCGGATGACACTCATCAGGAGAGAAATGTGTGTGTGATTAGAAACATCCGGAGGAAATGTTTTCCCCCGTCAGTGCAGTTTACTGTAAAACACATTGGTGAATTTGGAAAAGACCAAAACAAAAGCAGTCCATAAATTAAACGGACACTTTATTTACTATCCTGATTAGATTGTCAGAGTTATTAATGGGCCTTTGGCAGTGAGGCGGGTCGAGGACCTGAGGACGTTCATCCTTCTGGAGACGTTTAAACCCGTGTTTGCCTCGGCGTGACACTCAAACTGCATCAGCTCCATATTTGGTCGTCCTGTGCAGCTGATGTGTTGCAACACTGCAGACGGAGCTCCGACCTCTCAGCAGCTCTGAGGTCTGTTTCTCCGTCAGGCTCTCTGAGAGGCAGGAATGACTGCAGATTGAAGATAAGCAGGCGGCGGTTTCTGCACATTAATGAGGACCTGAGGGAGGTCTGGAGGCTGACACCTTAATGTAATATTCAGCAAAGTTTCATTTCTCGCCCCCAGCTGCCAGTGGAGCCGTCTGACACTGATTAACCGTCTCTCCCGACTGAAGAATCTTTCAGCTTTACGACCGATGTTTCTGTGTTTTTTACCCTGTTCATTACTGATCTTTTACAGTTTACTGCTGGAACTTTTCCCAACTGTTTTCTCTTCCTTCCAGGCAGCATTTCACAACTCTGACATGTGAACTTGCAGAGACTTGAAACTTGTTGCCAACAGTTAATTCATCACAATAAAAGCTGCGCTGTTTTTTTTTCTGATTCTGATTTATTTGAAATTTAATCTGCTCCGTGCATTCAGGCGCTGCTCAGAAACTATTTCAGGTTTGGTTTTTGTGTTTGCCTGCAGAAATAAAAGGAAATCTACAGGTCATGAAATGTGGTGGAAAGGTGCCAGAACCCAAAATATACATTAATCATTTTAAACTTTAACAAACATTGTGAAAAAGGGCATAGCTTTCTTTTTAAGCATATCGTCTAAAAAATAAACCCACAACTTCAAGCCAACACGGATGATTTGAAAAGGAAAATATAAAGTTGATTTGTTGGGTTTGTTGCAGCATTAAACACGTGAGGCAGCCAGATTCTGCACAGATGGAACTGTGATAAATAAAAGATTGAGACGGATGATCGCTCTGCAGCAAGTTTCAAGTCTCTGCATGGTGATGGAAGAAAGGAGGCTGGTCCTGAAATGAACACTGGGATTTGGGAACATTTAGCAGTGATGTACAGAGAAAGTTATGTGTTGTTCCAGCAGGGCACAGACACTGTGCGTGCCACAGTTTGGTGGAAGTGCTCTTGTAAAACGACCGCGCATTTCCAGAGAGAAATGAGCCGTGGATCAGCACGGCGCTGACGGCGCTATCAGGCTGAGAACCGCCGGCAGAGCTGGCGCCGAGCCCGGGACGAGTGCAGCCAGGTAGAGAGAGAGAGAGACAGACGGATGGAGAGACAGACAGACGGACGGACGGACGGAGAGGCTCCAGGGCTGCAGCTAAAAACAGCCTGTTTACAGCAACAATGAGGGCCGACATGTTTGTGTTGTCAGACAGGAGATAAGACCTGCTGAGAGGCTCCTACGTGACTACACACACACACACACACACACACACACAGATCTGATGTGAGGCTTTAAACCCAAACATCCTGAGTGCTTCTATTTACTGCAAAAAGCACAAAAACAAATCATATCTGAGTTTATCTCTCAATTCAAGTCAGAATTTTAATTCTCCTCTCCGATACTTCCTGCCGACATGGCGACTCAGAAACATTAAATAATGCACTGAACATCATCCTGCATGTGCACTGTAAACGTTGCTAAAGCTGCCTTTACTAAAAGGCTTTTCATCACTGTTAAGAAAAGTCATATTTTAAGTTCTGTGTGTTTCAAAGTTTACTTTCTCACGCAGAGAACAAAAAACTGCAATGAAAACCTCCTAAACTGTGAAATCTGTGGCTGTTTATTGTGCGTAATGTATTTGAAGCTGCACTGTTCGAGTGTTTTCTTTCACTTTGACTGAAGGACGTTGACTTGAAACAGTTACCTAACATGGATCAGCTCCAACACATTAGTCCTGTTATTACCAGCGGCCTTTAAACCGAGCTGATCATTCTCCTTTTATATCATGACACACATCACAACTGTTGTTTCAGGACAACATGTGCAACCTGCAGAAAGAAATGCACACAGGAAGTTAAAATAAGAAGTCATTTGATGACTTATGATCATCAGAAAGTCTGCAGGAAGTTAAAAAACAGTGATTTCACAGACCTACTATAATGGTTTATTACAGCAGATGTGTTTATATTGTAACTTTTACATGGTTTCTTTGTTAATGTACCACGTTTTTAGTTCTAGTTTGTATTTTGCTTCTCCTGTATAACGTCACCAGAAGATTTTCTATGCAGACGACACACTGCTGTATGTCGATGTTCCCCTAAAAATGATGTTCTCATTCTCCAAAACTGCATTGTCAGTTATGTTTTGAGGGAAACATTTTCTCCCAGATTATGTTTGTTCTCGACACATCATGAAAAACTTTTCTCACTAATTAATGCAGCAATTTTTAAAAATCTAAATCAAGTTTTTTTTAGCAAACCGAAGCATGTGTTGGTTGTCTTGGTTGTGTTGTTTCACCACATTAACAAAGAACTGCATTTTTTAGGAGATGAAACCAGAAGATACTGAAGGTACTTCCAGATAAAATAAGGTGCTTGTTGCAAACTTGAAAACCCAAACAGAAACAATCATCTGAATATGAGACAATAGACGAATATTCTTGGGTTCATGAAGAACTTATTGTGTTTTCTTAAACAACTGTGACATATCACTAAATGAATGTATGTTTCAGTCCAACAGGTAACGAAGCAGATGAGTTAATCATTGAATTATTACAGCAGCTTGTTCTTGATTGATCCTGAATGAGCTGCAGCATACGACTGAATGATTAACTGGCTGATAATGTCCCGTTCAGCTGAGGACACACTTCACACTGTGAGAGGTTCAAAGAGACGCTGCAAAGAACGCCAAGTATGCACGGTCATGGTGGTGACCACACTGGTATGTTTGGCGAAAAAAGTCTGTAAACAACCAGCAGCAGGTGGATCCAGTTAGTGAGAGAAAAGATCTACAAACAGATGAACGACCAGAGCTCAACACGTCTCCTTATCTTTCTTTAGGATGATTAATAAGGCTGCCAGTCCAAGTTCAGTGATAAGATTATCAACAGATCAGAATAATCAACACCTGAGGTTTTACGATGCGTCCTACAAGCAGCTCTGAAGGCAGCTGTATTAAAGCTTAAAGCTTTGAAAATGTTTCTGTTGGTGCAGAAGTTTTGTACTGACAGAAGCATGTTGTTTTGATCTAATCTGTTTCAGATTTTACGCAGCTTGTAGCTTCTAGAAAGTAGAAAACACGACGATTATCCACCTGCAGTTTGAAGCTGCAGAAATAAAATTCAAGCCTCTCAGTCTTGTGCTGTTGGATCTAACATCCGTCTGCAGCGATTGGAGCTGCTTCCCTGAGAAACCGGTGACAGGAAGTGGCTGAACGCCGGCCGCCTGCAAGTCTGAACTGTCACCAGCTATCACCGAGTCACATCAGCCTCCTCCACAGCTTGTTTTTTTTGTTCTCGGCTGTTGTTTTGTGGCTCCTGTAAAATATGTAACTGAGCTGACAAGTTCTGACAGGACTGACCCAAAAAAAGCTCTGGCTGTTTCCCTCAGACGGACGTGTGCTCCAGTTCTTTTTATAACCAGTTTGCAGAATCAGATTAATGCGAACGGGCAAACAGGTCAAAACAAACGCAGGAAAACATTTCCTCTCAGACGACGTGATGAGAGTTCTGCACCAGACAACATCTGCAGTTTGTATCGCAGCACACCTGAGTTATAAACTGAATCTAATGCTCAGACTAAAAGATGCCCACATGTTCTCTGGTAAAGCTAATTAAGCTAATAAAAATGGTTCATTTTATATATAAACGTTGAAGCCAGTGATCCTGGCAGCAGGGTTAAACTAGACTTATAGAAACTTGAATTTAAATACTGAAACTGAGTGTGTAAGTGGAGACTACAGTTGGAAAATCATTGCACAATGTTTTTACTGCACCAAACATCAAATTACTTCTATATTGAAAGTTAAAGAAAAACGCCAATGCAGGGAGTCAATCAGCATGCAGTATGCATGGCTGCACCAAGTTTTCATTAAGTTGGTATTAAAAAAGTGTTTTGTGCAGATGTGGCAGATTTAAAGACGTCTCGTACCGTTCGAGCAGGGGTTGCTGCTGCACCGGTCGATCCTCTTCTCGCAGTTGGAGCCGGTGTACCCGGGCGGGCAGCGGCAGCTGTACCCGCCGGCCACGTTCTCCACGCAGGTCCCTTCGTTAAAGCACGGCCCGTCTGCACAGGTCATGGCGCTGATCTCGCAGTTCTTCCCGTAGAAGCCTTGAGGGCACTCACACGAATAATCGTTCTCCAGGTCCTGCAGGAGAGCGGACAGGTGAGCTGACTGATGCAGGTGACTGAGCTCAGTGTTCATGAGTGGGATGTCTCAGGTGTGTGCACTTACTTTGCAGCTGCCGCCGTTCTTGCACGGGTTGCTGTCGCACTCGTTGGTCTCGATCTCGCAGTTGTTCCCGGTGAAGCCGGGCCGGCAGCTGCAGGTGTAGCTGCCCTGGCCCGTGTTGGTGCAGGAGGCACCGTTCTGGCACGGCTTGTGGTTGGTGCAGTAGTTCAGATCTGCAGAGTCAGAGAAAGGTTTGGTTAACGAACTGACTCAGAGCAGAACGAGAACTACTGACGGCTCCTTCTGCCCTGTTATGCTCTCATTTAATTCCTTTTCTGGACAAAACTTATGAAGATCAAAGTACACAAGGATTCTTATATGTCCTCTACTTTATTACCCTTTAAATTCCTTCAGAATAAAGGTCTTTTTTGGTAATAAAGCAGTCAAACAGTACATCATGCTCATGAGTTTAATTTAGCCTCGACAGAAAGATGAACAAATCAAGTTAGCAGACCAAAGCTCTTGTATAAGCTACAGTATAATATTGTATTTTGGATCAAGACATTAAGATGATATATATGAGATATATGCAAAGAAAAACAAGGTGTTTGTGCAAGCATGAACTAAAAGAAATTGTGACTTGTGTTAACATTTCTAACCTTTCACCTATAAATTGCACCAACACAGAGCCACAGAACTACAGATTCTGCTCCCAAATCTCTGTCCACTCAGACTGTGACCTGGTTGTTTTGCAGCTTAAATTCACAAATGTTTGTTTGTTTCCAGGTTTGATAAACTTCACTTTGCTGATCTTTGCTCCCACATTTCCACAACATCTGCAGCCTGCAGACTCACACCAACTCAAACCTCCCCAGATGAAGAGGTAAACATAAATTAAGTTGACTTTTGTCTATTCTTTGGAGGCGTGACACAATGTTAAAGAACCAAATTAATGACACATCTATTGGGACTTAAATAAAGTTATGACTGGGGATCAGCTAATCATTACACCGTTATCAGCAGGAGACTTTCACCTGGTAAATAAAGTATTTCTGAGGTGAAATAGTTCAAACCATGTGTGTTTTGGGGGGTTTTCTCAGTCGCCCATATGCAGACGATACACCGCTTTACATTAAAGTAAAACTTCTTGTGGTAACAGAATCTATACATGTGGATTTTATTGTTTAAACTTAAACTTTTTATCCTGAAAACAAAGTTCTTACCTGTTTTTCTTTCTCTTCCCTCACTACTGCAGTTTACTTTCATCCTGTTTATCGTTTCCTCCATCAGATATAACTGATGTTTAATGAATTATTAGAATAACAATAAACCTGCACAAATCAGGTTATTAACCAGTTCAATTATTAAACTATCAGAACACCAATGCTGCCTCAGATAAAATCACTTAAATATTGAGAGTTTGCTCTATTTTTAGTCATTTAATACGATTATATTATTGTTATTATTGCAGATAACAGATGGGAACAACTTAAGGTTTCGTTGCATTTAACTGCTGTTTGTAAAACAATGTGCAGAGATTTGTAATTTCACAACATTTTGGTTAAATAATTCAGTTTCATGATCGTGTTACAACAGTTAGAAACAATCAACCAACTGTCTTCTCAGCCGGTAACAGAACTGATGAATATTATCAGGACGTGTTCAGCAGTGACGGAGAATCTAAGCTTATATTAATTATATTAATTAACATCTGCAGTTGTTGGTGCAGCTTCGCCAAAAGCTGTTTACGAGAACGGACCACACAACATCTGGAGCTGATGTCAGAGTTTTTATTTAGGGCTGGAAGTTATTTGTGGCTCCGCAGGAATGTTGAATCAGTTTTAAACTCCTCCCTGGATATGAATGGTTCTTTTTCTGCCTGAAACTGCTGGTGAGCTAATATGTGTGTGTGTGTG
>CAFUXE010003126.1:22709-37932 GCA_903364295.1 Serranus cabrilla | reverse complement strand
CCCATTGGACCCATCCATCCTCCATCCATCCCTTCATCCCTCCATCCCTCCATCCTCCTGCCCGCCGTCTGCTGCTCCCAGAGGAGGAGGAGGAGGAGCAGGAGGAGGAGCAGGAGAGGACACAGCACAGATCCATCTCTGCTCCCTCAGGGATCATGAACTTTTACCCCGCTCCCTAAGCTCATCAGGGAATATTTGTCCGCGCTCCCTGAGGTCCCTAAGAGCCCCGGAGGAGCTGATTGGCTCTGAAGGGGCTGATGGGAAAAGCACTGAGGGCCATTTAGATGTGAAGCGTGTAGAGTCAGCGGGTAATAATCATATATCAATATCATTTATCACCTTTCAGAGAAATCAATGTGATGAAATAATCATACGGTGACGTCAGCAGCAGCCAGACGAGGACAAACTCACAGCAAATTAACCAACAAAACACAAACAACTCAGCTGACGACGACACGTCCTTTCAAACCGCCGCTTCACGCCGCCACACTTCCTCCTCTAACGTCTCTCCTGCAAGGTGTAAAATTCGTGCCATATAATCAGAAACACGCCTCAAACGGAGTCTGGCATGAATCAGATCAAGTTTCACTTCAGTCTGAGGAAAACTATAAACTAACAGATGTTGCTACCTGTAAACATGCTGCAGCAGAGCTAACTGTTAGCTGCTGTTAGCTGTCACACGCCGCCACCATCATCTCCTCCGTGTCTGTCCCAGATCCTTCACTATCCTAACTGCACACACGGACCTCAACCCCATCACTCGGGAATCTCTTGTGCATTAAAACTCTGCAAAATAACTCGACCTCTGCAGCCACTTCAGTGCAATATTCAAAGTCATGTGCAATTCCAGCAGAAATGTATTTTAGTGTTTTGTCTACGTTCTGCACCGTATCTATTTTAGGACCAGCATGGTTGAAGCCCCTGTAGTTTCCCTGTGCCCTGTTGTACAATGACAATAAAAGCTTTCTATTCTTCATTCCAGACTCAGTTCATTTCTATGAAAGTTGCTCGGTGGTGCATGAAGCCAAAGAAATTAGACTAAAAAAACACCCAGATCTCCTGCTGCTCCTCTGCACACTGATCTGTGCAGATTAATCCACATTTATCGAGTATTTGTGTCAAAATAAACAGTGTGGAGTCGGTTTAATTTGTGCTTAAACCAAACAGACAGACTGAGTGAGTGACAGCTGTGAGGCTCCGCGGGTCGATCTGCCGGGACAGAACTCTCCCTAAACGAGTCCTGATCGCCTGCTGATACCAATAATCTCTTCGTCAATACCTGCGTGTTCCCTCATCGCTCCGCCTGCTCCGGATCAATCCCTCCATCCCTCCATCCCTCCATCCCTCCATCCCTCTGAGCACCAACCCGTCCTCCTGCTGCAGGTCCGTCCTCACCAGACTGCATTCAGCGTTTTAATTTCAGCCTCAGCGTTAGAGGAGAAGAAACGAGCCGGCGGCTGTAAACAGCACATTAGCTTTATGAGCGAGGACCTCGGGGAGCACAGAGACAGAGAGAGAGCAGAGACGGTCATAAAGTTACAGACGCAGCAGGAGGAGGAGCGAGGAGCGAGGAGCGAGGAGTGGAGCTCTGGGACGGATCGGTATTGATGAAGTGATTATCAGCAGCAGCAGGCGATCAGAACTCGTTTACTGGGAGTCAGATCGATCACGTCGATCATTCAGTTCATCTGAACTCATCACACGTTTCACGACTCATTTTATACATTAAAATCTGTTAAAAGATGCTTTTATTTCCTGAACAGAATCTCTGAGGTTTCTTCATCTTCTTCCCCATTTAAGTTTTCTAAAAATAAATAAAAATGACTTGGACTGAGGTCAAACTTTGCTGCTCTTTAGTCGACATAAGTTCACATATTTCAGCCTCGTTTACAGTCGAGACGACGACTGAGCAAAATGACACCAAGCTATTAAGGACGCCATCACAACCTAAAGTTGAACTTGGTTCAATCGAACTCGGCTGAGGAAAACACAACCCGTCCAAAGACCAAAACGCAGCAGATCTGAGCTGATGTTTGAGAGGCTGAACAAAGTCCACAAAAACTAAATAACTTCCATCTCCAACATGGTGGTTCGGCTCCATGTTGCTTTGTTTATTTCCAGGTTTATATTTCCAACAGCCAACTTTCCAACCAACAAGACATAAAACTGGGAGCATATTTCCAAAAGTGTTAATTTCACTCTGATTCAGTCAAACCGAGCAAAGCACGCGAACATTTTTATTCCTGCTGTGAAGTTGGACATTCATCATTGGGGTCTATGGGGATTCACTCCTTCAGTTTTTGGCATTTCCACACTGGCTTCACTCTTTAACCACAGAGTTATTTATAATGTGAGGATATTTTTGGGAAGTTTTGTCTCGTTTCTTGGGACTTTTAAAAAGGAAACGCACGTGATTTAACTTCTGTTTTCAGAGTTATTTTTACTGCTGTGATCCAGAATGTAAATGTGTGTTTTTGGGAGGTCAGATGGGCAGTTTGGGGAGAATGAGTGATGGGACAGGGGCATATGGATGGTTGGTACACACACACACACAGACACACACACACACAGGCAGCAGTTGGCAGTGCCAGCGAGGCTCTGTGGAGCGATCCATCATTCAAACAAACACTGACACACACGTCGCTGCCAGGGTGTCAATAAAAACACACATGTTCAGGAGGAGATGGAGGAGGACTCATCTGGAAACACACACACACACACAGCTCCTTTAATAGGAACACACACACCAATAGGCGTCTTTAAGTCCATCTGCTGTCTTCAACCCTCGATTCTTCTTTATCAGCTGATCTGCACGTTATTTTCTCCATCTTTGCTTTTCGAGTCTCCCCCCAAAAATAAAATCAACTTTGTCAGCTTGTAATAATTATTAATGTCTTTATCAATTAATCTGCAGATATTTTCTCCATCAATCGATCGTCAGAAACCGTCGACTTGTTTCTCTTTTTGCAGATTATAAATCTGATAACATGCAGCCTCAAGTTACAGACTATAAACACATTGGACTCTTAAAAGAGTGAAGTTATGACACACACACACAGTGACTCACCTCTGTCGAACTCGTCTGGAATCTGTCAGGGAGAAAAAAAGGACAAAGAAACTGTTAGAAATCTGTAAACACACCAGCTGGCTGATAATCAATCAATCAATCAATCAGGACCGATCAGTGTGTGTGTGTGTGTGTGTGTGACAGATGATGGGGATCAATGCGAGGCTGCATATCAGAAAGACTCAGTGAGGAAGTTTTATATAAAAAATACTGAAACATCGTAAACAGAAAATAATCAGCGAGTTAAAGGAGGAAGAAAATAATTATTTATTACGTAATGAACTAAATGTGTTCTGGCAGCGTGGAGAGGAGGAGCAGAGGAAGGAGGAAAGAGAAGAATTAAAGAAGGAGGAGGAGGAAGAACAAGAGGGAGGAAGGAAAGAAAGAAGAAGGAGGGAGAAGAAGAAGGGTGAGGTAGAAGGAAAGGAAGGAGAGGAGGAGGAGGAGGAGAATTAGAAGAAGGGGAGGAGCAAAAAGAAGAAGCTTGAAGAACAAGTAGGAGGCGAACAAAACGAGGAGTGATGAGGAGAGAACAAGTTGAAAAAAGAGGATGGGAGAAGGAAAGCAGGAGCAGGAGGAGTAGAAAAAGGAGGTGAGGAGTAAAAGAGAAGAAGAAGAAATAGAACGAGAAGGAGTCGGATATGAAATGACACACTGAGAAAAGAGAAGAGGAAAAAAGTGAAGGAGGAGAAAGAGTGAGAGGGAGAAACAGAAGGAGGAGACGATGCAGGAAGCTGAGCAGGAGGAGCTGCAGAGAACGGCTCCACCTGGAGGCCACCAGGAGGAGGTGCACCAGAAAAATATTAATAATACATTATTATATTTATTATGTATTATTGCTGTGCAGATTAAAAATAAAGACGTATTCTCTCTTTAGTTAAGAAAAACCAAACCAAAGTTATATAATATAACAACGTCTGATTCTTCCTAAATCTGTATTTGGGGGACAAACAGGTTTTTTAAGATTGTGTCACATTTGTTGGTTTTCCATCATTTCACCATTTGAGCTCTTTGTTTCTGTGACCAATCAGATCCTCGTCTCCACAAACAAAACTCCCAAACTCTGGCAACAGTCGCTCCTCTTCCTGCAGGCTTCAGAACTACAGACAGGAACAAATTGCTGCTGTCTTCGCTCCACATGTGTGTGATGCTGCCGAGGAGCCACACGGAGCAAAGGTCCTGAACAAAACATCTGGAAAAGTTTCTCCAGGTAAGAAAGCTCGTGTTTGAATTCTCAGCTCAGAATTAGAATTAATTCCACTTTACAGACGGCACTATTAAATGTATTTTATGTGTTATATATATATATATATATACATGGTGAGGGGCGCCCTCTGCTGGTGAACACACATCACACACACACACACACACACACACACTGAAGCCACTGGGCTGCTGTGGGACTGACGGAGGTGTGAAAGTGGCCGTTAAACCTCCTCACACCTCCGACTGCAGAGCTGCATCCTGGAAAGCAGGACGGGGATCAGACACACACAGGCTCACAGACAGACACACACTCTGAAGAACGAAACACAGCAAATACAATGTGTGCAGGTCAGATTATTCAATACACACATTACGACAAATTCTTCATTTTTGTTTTTGCAATAACCTCATTTTACTCCATATATTTTGGATTTATAATTTCAGTTTTTCTAACGGGTCTATAATAAACTGTGTTCACATTTATATCCTTTATATCCTAAAAAACGCTTTAAAAATACAACAGATTCATATTTTTTTCCACTTTTTTGGGTTAAATCTTTCAATCAACTCCAGTTCTGATCACAACCACCAAATATTCATTTATTTCCAGGATTTTAACCCTTTAAATGTCAGTTTGATGACATGATGTCGGTGTTTTTCAAAGAAAAAACACAAAAATTTCAATAAAATATTGTTTTTATGGAAAATATCATGTAAAACTGCAGTGTCATCATGTCATCAAACTGGCCTTTAAAGGGTTAAAATAAAAAATGTTTTTTGGTTCTTTTGGTAGTTTGTGATCAGGACTGAAGTTGATTAAAAGATTTAACCCAAAAAAGTGGAAAAAAATATATGAATCTGTTATATTTTTATCGCGTTTTTTAAAAGTGGACATTTCTGTCCTTAATGTCTTGAAAGGCTGTAAATTAAAGTGAAACCAGACGGTCAAAATAAAACTATATCCAACAGTTTCTTCTGTTTCTGACGGTTTCTCTTCACCCTATAATCAGCACTCTGACGCCCCCTACAGGACATAGCAGGTACTGAAAGTACAGGAAGCTCAACTTAAAGGAAAATGTACAGAGAACTCATTATATATATACGTTTTATTATCATCTAATCCCTTTTATTGATGCATCAACTTACTGATCACTTATTCAAATTCTAGCCAAAAAGGCCAAAAAATGATCCAAAAATGTACCACATCATTTATAAAATAAAAAAAGATATTTTTTAATAATTTCATTCCACACTTTTACAATAAGGATGTAAGAAATATCTAGTAATATTTTATCTTCAGCATTTTTTTTATTATTCCCATATTTTAACTTCTGCACTATTTTACGTGCATGTTTTTCCTTTTTAAAACATATTTAATTGCTGTGCATATTAAAAATAAAGACGATGTCTGAAATCTAGAAAAAAGAAACTAAACTAAAAAGTTTTGCATCAGAAACTTTTTCCTGGTGTTGAATTCTGACTGAAACATCTTCAGCTGATCCACCTATCAGGGATTTTTACATTAATATTATTTCTTTTGAGAAGGATTTCTGCATTTACAGCCACATTCAGCCACAAAAAACCTTCAGAAAAGTAGAGAAACTCGAGGATTTGTACTTGATGTTTTGTGTGAGCTTCAGAATATTAAATGCAGTTTGATTCATGTCTTAAAAAGCAGCTTCTTCTGCTCTAATCAGACCTGATCCTCAGTGAAAGTATCACATGTTGCAGGTTCAGCTGCAGGTCAGATAACTTAAATAAAATATCATCTATATTTAGCTCCTGGTGCAGTTAGTCGAGTTTTATCCAGTTAACTTTGACGGTTAAACAACAACAACATGACAGCTCCAGGTCCGCGTGTACACAAAGTGTCCCGGGACACCTGCTTCAGTCTGCAGGGTCTCAGGGGGAAGACGAGCAGTTTCAGGTCCATAAGATGCACCTGAACTCATTTTCCTGCAGTTATTTTCATGCATAGCAAAAACGGATCAATCTGTAATGTAGTTAGTGAGTTTATCTGCATATAAAACATGTGGTCATCAAGTGGAGAAGCTCTGAAAACTGACACTAAACCCAAAATACACAAAGTTTACTCTGCTGCTTTAGTTAATCAACAGAAAATTAATTGGCAACCATTAACTCAAGGAAAATAGTTCACAACTCAGCTATTCAAGTGGGAAAACTGGCCACTTTTTCTTGACTAACATTAGAGGAAATTAGATACTTTGGGCGTCATTTTCTCCATTATCTCAGGCATCATTTGAAGTGAATAAAGTCACATGATGATGCAGAACAATGAGAGAGAGAAGTGTGTCCTGTTTCCACCTCTGAGCTCAGTGATGAGGAGCAGTTCCCCTGACAGCTGGGACGTGTGTCCTCTGAGGAGGAGCAGGACGGGGGAGAAGTGTGCCTCCTCCGCTTTGAAGTGTCTCAGTCTGCCTGTTGGCTAGACAGGATACAGCCGCCGGGTTTATAACGTGTGACGGCGGGAACCAGGGACCCTCTGAACGCAGCCGGAGGAGAGGACGCGTCCTGGTTCCCGCAAGGAAACTCATCAGGAGACGGTTGTTGGTCTTATTAAGATTAATGCTGCAGGACAGTCCAGAGGACAGACACACTGCTGCAGGGTTTTTTAGGGAGGACGCGTCCCTGCATGCAGACAGGCGTCCAGCCCGGGACGGTCGGAGGGTCAGACCCCCGACACGAGCTCAGTCTCGTTCCCGGGGAGCGCCGGCACATGTCACCGACCTGCTTAGCAAATGTCCCGAGAGGACGAGAACGAGTCTCAGGGCGAGGAGGTGAGATAAGTGTGCACAGGACGGCCCACACACACACACACACACACACATGAAGAAGTGTGTCGTCTGAGCTGCAGGAAGTGCAGGTGGGATAAGTGTGCGCTTTGAAGAAAGAGACAAAAGACGGCTCAGCGTTCCCACGTCCACACCTCGCCACACACACACGCCACAACTTCAAATATAAAAACTGACACAAGAGTCACAAAAGTAAATCTGAACCCTTTCTGCATGTGTGCTTCGTTTCCCTGAGATACAAGAGAACAAGAGGACCGACACACAGTTTCAATCGACAAATGAAGCTTTTAAACCTCGATAATAAAACTCATGAACAGAAGAAAATAACCTTCAAACTAACGAAGTTTACACTTTAATTCTGCAGCAGCTCGGCCTCGTCTTTCTTTTAAATTCACAGTGACAGAGAGCGCTCAGCAGGAAGCGTCCCGACACATTTTGGCTCTTTGCCTCCAACAAAAGGCCCTAATGTGAGAGAAGTGTGCCCTTTGAAGAGCAGCGTCTTCCCGGGACGACACCTCCAGCAGCAGCTCCCGTCTGAGAGTCACAGGAATCTTTACATTACATTTAGATAAATCTACATCATTCATCAGAGCCAGAAACTGTAAGAAAATAATAACTATCATGTGATTTTCAAATTTCCAACGGTCCTTGAATGCATCTCATGTGACAAACACTTCCATCAGGACAAATAAGCTCGAATGTGAGTTAAAATAGTGATATTTTATCAATATTACTGTATTCTACATTTCAGTCAAAAATAATCTGTTTGCACTAAACAGATCCTGTAAAAAAAACATTTCATTCTGCAGATTGTGGGCACTAGGAAAAATATTGCATATAATGCATTTTTAAATGATTTATGACATCATAACGGTGCATGTTTCCATAGAGCTGCAGGACTTATTATGCAGATTTTATACATATTAAATACTGCAGTGAAAATTGAAGCCACAGTGAGAAAAAACTGCCTGGAACTTTAATATTTCCTGATGCACGAATGAAAACTTCTAAAATCTAAACTCAAAGTGCTGGTTGCAAGATTTTCAAAGTAAGTTTATCTGCCAAAAAGATTATGACCCTAAAATGAAGCTAAAAGCTCTAAAAATATTTTTTTTATATTTGTCCTGAAGGTCAAGATTGAAAGTGGATGCACAAAGGCAAAATTTACTTTTTTATTTTTAAATAAAACTGTTCCACTATGAATCCAACAACTTATTTATGCTACCAAGAACTGTGACTTAAATTAATTTATCAATTAATTCCTGAATTCCATAACAAAATAAAAAACACAGCGAACAGGCTCCAGTAGTCATGCGTGGGACTTCAGTCTTTGCTTTTGATTTTAAATCTTTAATATGATGGTTTGGTTGACGTTACAGTGACAGGAAGTGATGTCATCAGTGAGAGGAAGTGGTAACTGCTCTTTGATGTGGCTGCAGCTCAGACGGACGCCGAGTCTCAGCGACCTGCCGAGTGTGCTGCGACGCCTCGTTACAGCGCCAGCACGGACAAAAGGTGAGATAAGTGTGCGCTTCCTTTCCCGCACTGACAGACACACACGTCACACACACACACACGTGAAGTGTGTCCTTCACAGCGTCCTGACAACAGGAAGAGGATCTGCTCCAGCACCGCCACACATCAAACAGGGCAAAGAAAAAAGGAACGAGAGGCACGACGGCGTGCTGAAGTGTGCCGACACACACACACACACACACACGCACGCACGCACACACACGCACACACGCCGCCACATCAGCTCGGCTCTGATCAACACAGGTGGACACAAGCTCTAAACACTGACAGGTACACCTGGTGTGCAGAATCACACCTGGAGGATCAGTGTGTGTGTGTGTGTGTGTGTGTGTGTGTGTGACAGTAAACTCACCATGTTTCCTTGTTCGTCCACTGAATTGGTGCCTAAAAAAAAGAAAAGAAACACAAAAGTTCATCAGCTGTGTGGATATTTACTTCATAGGACAAAAAAACTAAACTTCAAAAACACAACAATCATTTTCAGGGTTTAAACAGGACATTTAAAGATTTTCAAGATATTTAAATGGGCTTTTTTTTTATTTATTGGAAAAAAAGGAGCAAATAGATTAATTTATAATAAATGAATCACCCTGAAATGCACTCACGTTTCCCAAAAAGACAGACGTTCAAATCCTCATATTTTCAGCCTTCTATCAGCAGGTTTCATGAGTATTTCCACAGTTTCATCACAGGATTCAGAGCACGAAGGAGCTCAGACACCAGATTAAATTCTTTTGTAACACTAAAAGCTGAGAATATTATCTGAGCGTCACCCAAACGCTGTGACGACAGGAAATAAAGGATTTCACAAACCTCTCTGCAGGAAAACCACAGAAATATGTAACATTCATATTCCAGTTATTTTCAGGTTATTATCCAGATTCAAACAAACAGCTAATCCACATGACAGAGGAGATTAAATCCCAAAGAGAAAAGATTCAGATTCAGAATTATTCCAAGATACAGATGAGATGAAGGAGTGTGAGCTCTAACTTCCAAACGAGTGTCTGGAATGATAATAATAAAACATATATCCATCTTCTGTCCTTCAGGCTCTGCAGAACCAAAGCAGCACCGAAAGCTTCTTCACTTCCTGCTGACGGAAACTTCACAGAAACAGCAAATAAAATCCAAACGTGCCTTCAGGCTGCAGCCCAGAATAAAAATATAAACTGAAGATGTAAAATATTAAAGCACTTCATGAACCCAGCAGATGATTTCTTAATAAATAAATGTCTTAAAAGTGGAAAAAGACGCTTTTTCTGCCTCAAAAGAAGCTTAAACGTGAATTAATTTCTCTTTGAAAGACTCGTCATCACGTCAGCTACTTTCATGAAAAGTTAAACTCCCATTGAGTGTTTTTAAGTTAAATCTGATGAATTTAGCCTGTTTTTGCTCTCGGTCTGACTCCTCTGCAGAAGAGCCGCTCACAGCTGACTGACAGCTGCTGGCTCCGCCCCCTGTGGGCGGTCCCTCAAACAGGAAGCGGAGGGCGATAAACCAATCACACCCAGTGTTTACAGCATCTCCCCTCTGATCCAATAGAAAGCTCCAGTTATTATTTAGTCTAACTCTCACTCAGCACTGAAGCTAATGAGTATTATCTGTATTTATTCATCATTTATTTGGTCCATAAAGTGTCAGAAATGAGTGATATTAAAGTTCCAAGAGCCAAAGGTGACGCCTTCAGATCCTGATTGTTACACTCTGGACATGAGCAGGATAACTGTGTGTGTTTACTTAATAATGTGTGCTACATTTTATCCAACATGATGTTTGACAGACAGCAGGTTTTACCCTCTATTATAAGACCTACAGAGAACAGAAAAAGGTGCTGACCTTTGACCTCAGTGTGGACTGTTTTCTCTGCAACTAACGACACATATTCAAATCACATAATCAGCTGTTAATAACAACTGTTGGCTGCTTTGCTGTTGATTAACAGAACATTTTTTATGATGGTGTCAGAGATTATTTTCCATGTTTAACAGAACAGAAAATTAATGATTTTTAGTTTGTTGTCTGAACAATTAATAAACAAATGATTTCTGCAGACGCTGAAAAACACGCAAACCTGACCAACGTTTGAATATTTACTCAGGAAGATAATCTGTAAGAAGATCTGTTCTGGATTAAACGAAGTGCTGGATACCCGCTCAGAGGTGGCTGACAGATAAAAACAGTTTCACTTCATGATAATCACAAGTTGTGGCTTCACTCTGAGGTCACAAGCACGAGGCGACCAATAACCGCAGAGACAGACTGATGTGTGACTGATTGTTTGCCCGTATGTAACCTCTCAGAATCAGCAAGTCGCTCAATAAAATGTCTGTTTTTTTGCCTGTTTTCTAATAAAACAAGATAATAATAATAATAATAAAAATGAACTTGTTTAAGTGATGTTTTTATTTTTTCAAAATTCTTAAAGGTGATTTTTTTGCTTGTTTGGGCGATAAAGACATTTTATATTTTAAATAGAGTCTGGGCATTCGTTTATTCTCAAATTCTCCTTTTTTTGTTTTTGTTTTGGAAGTCTGGGACATTTCAAAAGTGAGGATATTTTTCAAAATTATTTTTAGAAATTTTAAATTATTATTATTATTATTAAATGTATTTCCTTTTGGGGGAATGGGAGGATTTTTTTTAGAAACATCAAGGGAGGACATTTTAGATTTTAGAGGCATTTGGACATTATTTATAGTGAATTTCTGGCCAATTATTCCACCATGTCTGCTGAGTTGTTTCCTGACGTTTCTCAGGCTGAGATGATTTAATCTTTCTGCAGGTTTTGAAGACTCACCGAACAGGTAGACCATGCCGACGGCTCCTCCGACCCCCATGAGTCCCGCCAGCCGCAGCACCATCTTCTTGGCGTAGGCCGTGTTCTCCTTCTGCTTCTTGTCCTCCGTCTGTTCTCCCTCCTTCTCCCCTTCACCTCCCTCAGGAGGAGGCTGGCCCTGAACACACAAGATAAACAAACACACATCAGACCATCAGTTTATGATTGCTGTGTGCTCAAACTAACAAATATTTACATCAGACATTAACCTTCAAGTCTATAAAAATATTTATATAATAGATTTAGTCAAAAGCACAAAGTGACGCCTTCATGTCAAACATCTGCACATTAAACTGTCACTTAATATTCTTAGAATATTACATTTTTGAACACACTGATGTGCAGACCTGTGTGGGCGCCAATGCAATTCATCAAAATTAAAACTTTCCTCGAGCATGTGGAAGTTGGTTTTTGCATCTCAAATCTTAACTTGTAGATCCACCTTTCAGTTATTTTATTTAAATACCAGCTTGGATAGGAAAACAACATCACCATCATCTCTTTAAGTTACTAAATACTTCATACTTAATCATACTGGATGCAGGAACTTTAAAGACAAATATAAAAGCTTGGAAATGCAAAACAAACAATATCACAACCAAGATATTCTTTAGCAAATACAGCATTTTATCAGCTGTGGATAAACTGTGAAAGCCAACAGTTTCAATACAAAGCACACAGATTGTGTCATCTTTAGACCTTATTTTTCAAAACACAGGATACAGAAATCTTTTCCTCTTCATGGAGAACATCCATTTCAAAGCTAGTGTGCTGTTGACCTCAGAAATCCATCATTTAACTAAAGGTGACCCAGCTGGAAAGCCTTTTTCCTTAAAGATCCTGATCTGGCAACATGTAAGTCACACACGGTTTAGCTGGAGGCTGGGAGAGCCCAGGGGAGGGGGTGGGGGTCTGATCTGACCTTCAAACCAAACAAACCTTGGCTGTCACCACAGTTTATCAAACAGCTGCTGCAGATAAAGTGAAGCTAAAGTCAGACACGGTTGGTCGGTGTGAGTGTCTGTGAGGAGCTGATACAAACAGGATCCTCCACATTACAGAGAGCCACAGGGAGCAGACACAGGCTACACTGATGCTAGCTGACACAGCTAACCACACACACACAACACACGTTATTTAACTGGTTATACTGGGGGAAAAGACACCGGCTGTGCTCAGGCAGCGGCCGTTAAACCCGTGAGGCGTGACAGAGAGGCAGCCCACCTACCTGTAACAGTAAAAACGCATGCTAACATTAGCCTGCTAGCCTGTTAGCTTCGCTAATCTCAGGTTCATTCATTCAGCAGACACGCAGAGTGGAGCCGAAATTAAATATTTACGTAGCTGACATCTATCGCGACAACTAACACACAATATGTAACCAACACGGGCTGCTATTCTCTGTTTATCCGCTAAATACTCAGATGTTAAACTAGCTTTCAACATAACCTGAGACTGGAAATGTCAGAGAGGTTGCTTCGATTTAATGTACACGGGCACTTCGTGTGGGCGGGGATTAGCGTCCACGAGCTGTAGTGGATACTGTTTCCCGCCAACAACGCTGGCACGTTAAACAAATCGAGCGCTCATAAGCAGGCTAACCGTCCCACCTGACTCTGCTGCTGCTGCTGGAGCCTCTCCTGGAGGATAGCCTGAGCCAGCCCGCCCGTCGCACCGCCCGCTCCGGCCGGCGGCTTCTCAGTAGAGAGTGTCCGGACGATGTCCACTACAGCCGGGGAGGAGGCACCCGCAGCCCCGCTCCTGAGCCGCAGGAGGCCCCGGCTCGCTCGCAAACACATGGGGTACACAGCCGTAGCCGACATGTTGGATAGTAGCACTAGCTGCCGGGCGAGCGTACGTGAAAAGGACAAAGGCACCGGATTGGCTGGCGACGGTTTGAGAGACAGGTAGGAGGAGCGCTCAGAGCAGCGAGAGGCCACATGGACAGGGATGTGGGCGGGCCGTACCGTGTCCTGACCAATCAGAAGCCAGAGTGAGTCTGACCTTCGCTTGCGAAAGAAAACAGCCATGATGGTTGATGGCAAAATGCCCAAAGTTTGCTCAATTACATCACCTGTATTACTAAACTGTCAGAATTACTCTATTAATACAGGAAACATGGATAACATTAATATTTGTACATATTTCTGTTTAATTTATTCTATATTTAATATTTTTATTTTATTTCTATTTGTACATTTCTTTATTGACTTAAGACTTGCATTTGTATTTTATATAGTTGTATTTTTTTCTGTAGCGTCCTTTTTAAAATTTTTATTTACAGAATATCCTTCTATTCTATTCTATTCTATTCTATTCTATACTATTCTCATAAGAAGCAACTGTAACAAAGCAATAACGTCAAATCAATAAAGGATTTGTGATTCTGATAAATATGATTTTCAGGGATCCTATGGGTGCTGGGAATCCTTGATGACACTTTCAAGGTTAAAAACGTGCTTGGAATTTGAATAAAGTAAGCTCTGGAGAATTAACTTGAAATGTAGTTGATTTTCAGACACATCTTGAACCCTAAAACTTTGTTGTGTTTAGATGAGCCTTCAGTCAGCTGTTGTTTATGATGGTGCTCCTTCACTGCCCCCTGGTGGTACCAGAGTGTAACTACATCTATATACAGCACTGTAATACACAATTTAACCGGCAGGGGGCAGCCCAGAGAGAAACCCTGACCCACTGATGGAAAACAACTGAACTCACTACAGCATTTCAAAATAAAACTTAAAAAATATACAATGTTTTAGTTACACCAACCAAAGCTCAGATCCTGTCCATTAAAAACACAAAAAGATTCAGAGACAAACCCAGGGGAAACAGTGGGGCCATTTGTTTAAAGTTGGACCTTAATTAGATAGTGAAGACATTTTTTTTTATTCTTTTATTGGTTTTGGGGGGAATTCTTAAACATGTTTTGTTTGTTTTTGATAATTAAAACATTTTGGGTTAGGGATAGGATTTTTTATATTTTAATCTAAAAGTGAGGAACTTTTCATGAAAATTACAGTTGTTACAAAATTTGGGGAAATTTTTAAAAATTTGTCTGGAACATTTTAAAAAGTGAGGATATGTTTTTTCTAAAAAAAAAAAAAACTCTTAAGTGATGTTTTTATTTTTCTTAAGGTTTTTGTTTTTTATTTTAGTTACATTTTTTTCACAATCTAAAAAAGGATTATTATTTTTAATTCTTAATTTTTATTTTTGGGGGGAGGGGAGGACTTTTTGAAAAAGTCTGGGACATTTAAAAAAAAAACAAGGATATATATATCTTTTTAATTGATTTTATATATATTAAATTCTTAATAGTGTTATTTTTTATTTTTAGAAATTTTAAAAAGGGACTTTTTTTTATTCTTAAATGTATTTTTTGTTTGTTTGGGCGAAGGGGAGGATTAAAAAAAAAAAGAGGGAACATTTTAGATTTTAAAATGAGTTTGGGCATTTGGAAATTATTTATAATGCATTTAGAAAAATGAAGTAAATATTGGAAAATAACTTTCAAAAAATGCAATTAAATTTTCAAAAAGAGAATTGTTATGAAATGTAAGTGCATTTTAGGAAAATTAGATTTTTATATTAATATGACGGTGGGAAAGAATCTCTTTTTGTTTAATTCCATTTACTGTAATGTGCATGTTATTGCTTTTTATGGGCACCAATTTATTTATCATAGGTTGTATTTTTTAAATCAAAGCGTGACGCCAGTAAAAAAAAAAAAGAGAGAGAGAGAGAGGGAGAGAGAGAGAG
>CAFUXE010003125.1:250129-262049 GCA_903364295.1 Serranus cabrilla | reverse complement strand
TAAATCCTCTATTATCTTCTTCTCTCTAAAAAACTGCCCCGCCTTTTCACCCCTTGTGCTCATTTCCAAGAAGAGAGGGGATAAGTGCAGGAGGAGACTTAAAAGAGAAAGAGAAGATGGTTTAGAGATGAGACGGCAGGACGGGGGACTGGAGGAGGGAATAAAGGGAAGGAAAGAAAAAAAAAGAGAGAGGGAGCAGTGGAGGCGAGCACTGCAGCAGCCAGCCACATCTTGGCGATGAGGTGTGAAGATTAGCTGTATCTGAAGCAACGCCCCCACAATGCTTTCCAAATGAGTATTATCTCCCCCTCAGCCCCCCTGCATTGGCACAAGAGCACCAGCTCATACAATGCCATGTTGTCAGGGCTGAGAGGAGGAGGGAGTGCAACATGCTGTAGGCCTCGCTTCATTATCTGTAGCAGGTGGCAGGCCGCCGACAGGAAAAAATAGGCAGCTATTTAGTAGCTGGTGATATATGTGTCTGACTATGCAATAGTGATACATTTATTTGGACTGGGTTTCTTGGTTGCTCAGAAGTTAAATGACATGCTGCTGACTGGGACTGAACTAGAAATTAGATAACAAAACTTTGTTATTGTTCTCGTCATCATTGCCTTTTTATATTGATATTCATGTAACATACTGTATTTGTTGCCTATAGCACAGATAAGTATTGTGTTTCAATTTCTAATGGGACAATATAAATAACAATTAACCCATGAACAATTATCACATGACATTTTGGTTCACTTTCACAGCTCTTATCAACTGTTTTTTAGGCTTCCTAGGAAGATTTTTTCAATGAAAAACTTATTTTTCCTGCTCAGCTCTAAACAGTAGACAGACAAGACTAGAAACGAGAGAAAATTGAATTTTGGATGTACATTTATTAGATTACCAAAAACACGTCTTCAAATAAATCCAAATGTTGTTCTGTAACTGCTGGATATGAACTTTTCTCTAACAGGTTTGTATTTAAAATGTATCTGGCTAAATAATACATTTTCTACATCAACAGAAAAACAGAACACTTTAAAATTACATTCTGATTTAACAAAACAATCTCTCATGATGTAGGCCTTGTTTTATGGTTGAAAGCTCCAGATATTCGAGTTCGGACTTGAGTTCGGATTATGTGTAAAACTAATATTTCCAAATGCAATGAATTAAGCTTTTTTTTGTCTTGCCAAAATCTGCTCCAGGGAACTGTCCAGCACAACAGTCTCTTAAACCCAGAAAATCAGTTTGAGTATATAGATCTTAAGATGTTGTCGTTTTTGCATGGCTACCTGAACACAATCTTGTAAATGCTACATTTAGTAAATTATGTATTACTTGCACAAGGTGAAATAAAAACCCCTATTTTTTTGTGGCCCCACTAATTTTTCAGGAGCTGTCATGCCGTCCATCTTAATATATATTATATGCTTTATACATTATGTGAACTTGTGCAAATGTGCCGCTTCACTTTACACAGACATACATTTATGCTTGGAAAATGTCACCTGTATGGACATTAACACATTACTTGATCGATAAAAGCGCGAAGCTACTACAAATCTATTTAATTGAAAAATCTGTGATGCTATTGGAATACATCGTTAATATAGTATTGAAGACCTTTCTTGGATGACTCTGTACTACCCTCCCCCTCCTCCCACCTTTACCTGCCGTCGGGTTAGAGATGTTAAATACATTCTTTTTTGTTTTTCATGAAATATATCGTATAGGATTAGAGTTATTGCATTCTGTTTAACTGGATTAGAAAATGTCCCAACTTAAAAAAAAAAAATTGTGGTGGTATTAGCCTACTTATATTGAATCTCATTATATCACTGGTAGCTATCTCCGATAAGAATTTAGAATTTTCAGTATTCATTTCATGTGGCTTTTTTTTTATTGTGTTGACTGTCCTTGTGATAAATGTACAAATGTACATTTTTGGAATTTGTTCAGTGTTAAACATCTTCATGAGTATATGGGAAGCCCCTTTGAAAGGACCTAATATGTAATTCAAATATATTGTATGGACCTTTAGTTTTTTCTAAATAATTAGGAGAGGAATGCCTTTTTTTTTAATTGAGCTCTGCCGCCCAAAACATCCATGCATTTGACTACTGAGGCAAACTGTGAGCATTGCAGCATACAGTCAAGTCTAAGTTAAGGATATCACCTGATGGTATGCAGCCAGGTGTCCACCTGGCTCAGGGAAAAGGACGCCCCTGCCATGCAGAGTCCACAGAGCGTTTGGCATAGAGGGGGCTGTACCTGGGACGCTGGGTACACCGTTGAGCCCTCTGGAGACATTGTGGGCTTCAATCAACAAAACCCCAATGATATCCATACACTCTCTTTCACCCTCCACTCCAACTGCTATTTTATAGAGGTAACTACTTACCAGGGGTTGAAGCCCCGATTGACTGATCTCTGATGGTTATAGTTACATTCTGGTCAGTGATAATAGGCAAGGCAAGGCAAGGCAAGTTTATTTATAGAGCACAATTCATACACAAGGCAATTCAAAGTGCTTTACAGTGACAGAAAAACAAACAAAAAAGCAGATTAAAAATCATTCCATAAAAACAAAAACAACTAAATTATCTTAGGGGGAACCGACTTCTCCAAGAGGCACCACCCTCCCCTAATCATTCTGGGGGTAACCGTCTTCTCTTGGAGGGACCTCCCTCCCCTAAATCATCCTAGGGGGAACCGACTTCTCCGTAGAGGGACCTGCCTCCCCTAGCTTGAGTATATAGTGATTACAAGGTGATACTCTCAGTTGTGGTATGCAGTGCTAAAAAGAATGGTTTTCAGCCTGGATTTGAACATTGTCAGAGTTAGGTTGGAGCTGCCCCATTTGGTCATGTATGATGTAGCTATCTTGAGTTGAGCTATATTCCGCCCGTGGACAGAGCCATGATTTGTGCGAGGACCAAGGAAAACAAACATGCATGGTAGGGTGGAGTGGGTCTTGCCATGCCCACCCCATCCCCCGTAGTGTAACTGGCACCAATTCAAAATGAGTATACTGTCATGATGACGATGACCCGTCCTGGTTAAATGCTTTATATCATTTTACAGTATTTAGTACAAGTCACTCACTCACTGACTCACTCGTTCACACATTTAATTACCTTGTGCTGTATTTCTGTCCTACACACAAACATACACACTTCAAGAAATCTGCAGAGGCCAATTTACGCCATAACAGTCTGGTGAGTCATAATAATAACAGCAGCTCAGTCCTCTGAGGGGGCAGGCTGTCTGTCTGCTGGCATTAGTGCACAAAGTGCTTTTTAGACTGGATCAATGGGAATGGACATTGGTGACAGACATGCCAGGGGGTTTGCTTTGTGACTGGCCATTGCTGAGTTTTAAATCCCTGCCTATGTGCTTATTGTGGCTCCTTAATTGGGCATTTTTGTGTGTAAATGCATAACATAATGATTTTTAGTGGGTGAGGGTTCTAATACAGGGAGGGCTGCCTCAGCCATTTTGGGGATATGCCAAAAACAAAGAAGAATACAAGCAAGAACACTGATGCACGATTGTATATGGGTCAAAGGAAGACTAAGGCTGTCTAATATAGTATAAGATAAAATGTTGTCATTATTTAATGAGAATATCAAAAGTGAAATGTGCTTGCATTAAAAAAACAAGTTGCTACTAGAAGGACATTTGGAGGCATCCTGGTGACACATCTGGTACAGTGCATACATGTCTTCCCCTGTGTGTCCCAGTTTCATTCTGTATCTCTCCCACTATAAATAAAGCCATAAAATGGCAAAAAAACAAAAAAAAAATTTTTTTTCAGGAGATTCAGCTCCACAAAGTTTTCAGATATCTTACTTAAGTAAAAGTATGAATAGCACACTGTGAAAATACTCCACTACAAGAAAAAGTCCTGCATTCAAAACTTAATTCAGTAAAAGTACAAAAGTATCAGGATCAAAATTAGAACTTGTTGTGTTCTGAGTTTAACAATAGAAGCGATGTCCAGTAACTTGTTTGAGTGCTGTGACCCATTCATTTCCAAAGTGTATTTATGCTACAGTCCATAGATCTTCATGGGTAAGTTTTTCTTTGGATAGTTTCTTCTTGTACAAATGCTGCCTGTAACGCTGCCTCTCTAACACAATCCATAACTTCCCCTCTCACACCTCTGCCACTCATCACCTGTGTTTTACCTTAATGTGTGTTACCATACTTCTATCTCCTATTAAGTTAGATCACATTGTACGGTCACTTGTTCCCAATATGAACTGCTTCACAACTTAAAATGCAAGACATTGATTGCATGAGACTAGGTTTGTCTGTATGAGTTTGTAAGTGGCAGCCGTGCCCTTTTGTAGTGTGCACATACTATTTGTCATCCATCTGTGATAACTGTGATTAAATTCAGTACATATACGTCTGCCATATGTTGCCACCCTTCAAAAATTCCTGCCCCCCTCTCGCGACCCCATTAATATTTTTCTAGATCCGCCCCTGGAGGCAGGGTAACGAGCAATGGTGTTCTGCAGAAAGGTGTTTGGATTCTGCAAGAAGAGGACTCTAAAAATATCAGCCAGTTCAGGATTATATCTCTGCTCAATGTGGAAGGAAAAAATCTTGTTTTTCCGCATTGTAGCAAAGTGGCTGGCAGAGTTCTTCCTCAGAAACTACTACATTGACACCTCAGTAAAGAAGGGAGGCATCCCTGGTGTTCCCGGCTGAGTTGTCATGCAGCACCTAAGATATGCCAAGGAGAATGGAGGTGCTATGGTTGGATCTGGCAAATGCTAATGGCTCCATGCCTCACAAGCTTGTCCAGGAGATGCTGGAGAGAATTCATGTACCAGCACAAGTGGAAAAACCTAATCCTGGACAACTATTCCAATTTCAGCCTGAGAGTCTGCACAGGGTCTACATTATCTGAGTGGCGTAGGCTGGAGATGGGAATTATTACAGGTTGTCCAATCTCTGTGAACCTGTCTGCTCTCAACATGAACATGTTGGTTAAATTTGCCAAACCAGAGTGCAGAGGGCCAAAGTCCAAGTCAGGGATCCATCAACCTCCAATCTGTGCATCCCAAGGGAATTACAAAGCATGGATATATCAGCATGAGATTCTGCCAAAAATAGTCTAGCCCCTGCTGATCCAAGAGTTCCCCATCTCCAGCATCGGGGAACTGCAAAGGAGAAGCCTTAAAAAATCCTCTTTGTGCACACAGAGATCTATCTATGCTGAGTGCAGATCTTCTAGATTGTGCATGGCTTTCTTACTAGCTGCCTGAACTTCATGGAGGAGAGAACCATTTTGTGATCTTAATGATTCTACCTCCTTTTCTAAAGCAGCTTTGCTCTGAGAAGCAGTGTTAGTAGGATAGGATAGGGTACAGATACGTTGTTCTACACAGGAGTTCTCCATTGCTGTGGAATAGAAGTTGAGACTAAACAAGGGGTTAAGTACACAAAACAATATGGTTTTACAAAATACAAGCACTCTATGTGTACAAGGCTGGAGGCATGTTGTGTCTTACTCAAAAAGGGAAGCACTTAATTAACAGTAAATGCCTGACAAGATTGCACTGAATACACTATATTCGAACAAACTTCTCAAACTTCTACAGAGTAGGTTTAACTTGGATAGCAAGCAATAGCAAGTGGTTAAGTAAGCACAATGAATGGTTAAAATGTGGTAATTGCCAATACACAAATCTCTCATATTTCTTTTGCTAAATTTACGAGTACATTTATTTAATTAACACCACATTGCACTTGTGTAAGTACAAATGGATGTCTACTCCTCTAGCAGACAAATGTAAACTGTAAAGACTTCTAACAAGTCTAGAATTGGAATTAACATTTTTGGGGTGGAACAAAAATGATTATGTTGTTATTACTATTGCACAATTATGAATGATTGCCAACTGCACAACATGTATTGTGCCTCACACTGGGCACCAAATGTGTTGTGCATAGGGTGGCAATAGTGCTATTCGTCACATGGGGAACCAAATATGTTGGAGTTTTATTATGCCTCAATCCCCCACTTTAGTGGGTTCAAAATTGCATTTAGATGGCTATCAGAATGGCTATCCAAAGGCTGATGGCTCTAGGCCTATCCTCTTAGGTATTTCGGTCCCAAGCTGAAAGAAGACAGAAGCTGGGTTTGCCTGGTGAGACCAGGCCTGGTCTGCATGAAGCCCTTGTGTACTTGGCAGACCCTGAAGAGAAAGAGCAAGAGGCCCTGTCCTCTTCCTGGAGTAGGGTCTGTCCTCTCCCAAGAGAAGCTGGTGAAGAAAGACAATGAGGAAGTGAATAAAGGACACTTTTATTTTCCTTACACTTCCTGTGATGAAAGAGGTTATTTGTGTTTAATAAGGTTCTCATACCTCTGTAAGATGCAAATCGTCACTTTGGCTGGAATGGATTTGGGATCAGTCCTTTTGTCTGAGAACATAGTCGAATGAGATGGAGACATGCTGCATTATCCATTCAAACCAGTTCAACTGCACAAATGAACAAAATACAATCTGTGGCATACATGTGATCCCAACGTCCTCATGATACTGACTGGACAAATCACTGCTTGTTTGGACACATGCATTACCTGCTCTAGGCATAGGCATTCACCATTTTTAAATCTCCCGGTCAACGGGTGTGCGCAAGGCTTTATGGGTAATCCGGGCGCACGAAGTATACACATATGTATCCTCGGAATTTCGGCAAAAAAAGGACTCTGTCCTACGGAGGATCCTCGGCATTGGAACATTCCTTTGAAAGTCTTTTGATCCATATAAATGGCTGATCGCTAACGTTACATCTGTCACTATAAGCGATTTCAACTGTACAAATGGCTCTATGCACAGCTCCTGGAATTAAGGCTGCTTATTTATTAGCTGATTAATCGAGGTGTGACAGATTGTTTTTTTCTGTCACTGCTGCAGTAAGACACACCTGGATTAATTAGCTAATAAAAGAGCAGCCTTAATTTCAGGAAGTAGTGAAGCTGTGCATAGAACACATAATCTGTGGTTGAAATTTTGTGCATGTGAAAGTGTTCTAAATGTGCTATTTTCCTGCTCAAACGGCACAAACAATAAGATATAAGATTTAATTTTGTTTTAGTTAGTAGTACTCACCGTAGATCATATTTCCCTTCAGTACACCTTGAGAACGTCACAATGGGCGGAGACAAGCCCGAAGTCAGCGGGTCAGATGAACATTTTCAGGTACTTCACCCATTTGAAGCCATGGATGAAGAGGCGTTCATTGTGGAGGTCCAAAATAACAGAATCATTTATGACCCTTCTCATCCTTTTTATAAGGACAACCAAAAAAAGGATATGGCGTGGCTTGCACCATCTTGCCAGAAAACGGTTTACATGGCAGTTACTTATTTCTGGTCAAATATACGGAAGTTGCTACAAAGGTTTATTACTATATTTTCACGTATGTTTAGATTTGCCTGCAGATGAAGGAACAAGCACAGCACACACAGCCACCATTCTAAAACCAGTGGACACTATGGAGTCTATCCTGAGGTATGTGAGTTCATCAAGGCAGCTTCTACAGATTCTGCTAACTGCCAAATCCTAATCCTGCCTAGGGCACCAATGTGGCTAGAGCCAGCCCTCAACACAAGAACTAAACTCGAAGCCTGACATGATGGATTTGCTGTGATATGGACTGCAATTCTTGCATGATCATGATATTGTGACAATCCAGCTGTCTTGCAAGCTAAACTTACTGTAACACCATTTACCTTCATCACCAAATTGATTTATGCTAAATTTAGCATACCTGCATCTCAGATTGATGATTACTTGAAAGTGACAGGGAGAACCAACACTTAAAAAAAAAACTCCTTAAAAATGTCCAAGCTACTAATTTCATGACACAAGATCTAATTGCAAGCTTCAAGGGGGTGTCTTACTATAAATGTGTATGTGACAGTGTAAAATAAGATGTGCATGATATAATGTGACAGAGATATACCTAAAATTACAATTAAATCTGAATCATATTAAATGTTCAACAACATGCTACAGCAAATGCTGATCTAATGAACGGTTGAACTCAGACATGTATTTAAATCTGTATATTAGTCTCCAGAGTGGTTGTTAAATGTTGTCTGATCAGACAAGGTAGATAGCAGAGAGTGCTGAAGCTACTGTCTAGTCATTCAGACTATGGTGTGCTAAGTAGGTCACACTGTGCGTGTGAAAGAAGAAACACATACATGGCAGGGAAATAGAGGGAGAGGATGTTGTGAGGGATGTTTGTCTCCACTGAAACAGATACAGGGTTGAATTTCACAATTGTGAATAATGTTGAAAAACCTAAAATACACATACAAAAAAAGGGGGTTTTCTTGCAAATTTTCGGAAACAATCTGGATGGCAACCATGAAGATAACTAAATCAACCATGAACGTTTTTTTTTTTGTGATTTTCCTTTTGCATGTGGATTTTAAAGGTGCATCAATAGTCACTAATAGTGCATTTTGATTCTGTCTGTTAGCTAAAGTCCATAGGGAGCCAATTGTCTCAGCATAGTATTTGTTATGTTGCAGCTTGAATCATCATGAGCCAGCTGTTTCACAACTTAATAGCAATTTTTTTTGCAATATGAAATATACTTCCATTACTTTTGGGTAAAATACAAACAAAATAAGAAAGCTTTTGCTAAAAACTAACATCAACACCACACTTACTTTAAATGCTGTTATAATGACTGAAACCTGGCTAGAACAGGTAGTTCTCCCATTAAGGATTTTTAGAATCAGAGGAGCAGGAGTAGTTGATAATGACTTTTTTCTTGGCAAAAGCAAGACATCCAGCGACAGGTACATGGCAGTACACTTCAAAACTAGAAAAGCACTCGGAGAGCGCAGACCTCGGCCAAGGCAATAGGGTCAGTTACGCAATACCACATTGCACACTTGGAGGATTAAAGCATGTATTTTCGGAGCACACTGGCATTGAAAAATTTCATCCACTAGATGGCGGCACTTAATGAAGGCAATATGGTCACTGACGCAATAATATATATTTGCAATATGAATTCCAGATGAAACACCGATCACCACCAAAATCTAACCACCTGTTCCTTGTCCCAATACAGACGTTGTCCGAAAATTCCATTCAAATCAGTGCAGTACTTTTTGAGTTATTTTGTACACGGACACACCCACACCCACAGACAGACAGATGCACGCGTGTGTGTGACGCAGGAGTCTTTATACTGGCTTGATTGATGATCTGAAGCAACTAAATGAACAGGTAAGTAGAGTTGGGCTGGTGAGGTGGGAGTGGCTGGCAGGTAGAATGAAAAAGTACTGGGAGACGGAGGCTGCAGGAATGAGCAGGAGGTTGCAGAGCTGAAGTGTGACAAACAGCAATGGTGGATGTCAGAGAGAGGCTAAAATGTGCCTGCTCTCCTGCCTTATCTGAGGATCACTGCACACCAGGGACACCAACCAAACTTTCCCAACTACTCTCAAGCAAACATCTGACAGTGCAGGGAAATTATCTGGATGACAAGGTTTTAAAAGCAATGTTCAGAGCTTTGTACAAAGAACTGAGAGCTTAAGAGGGCGAAGTTGTTTACTCATAGATATATCATGTTATATTCACTGTAGTCTCTGCTTAAGGTTTCTAATGGATTACTAGACTTTGTGATCTGCCAGAGCCTCATAGATGATGTTGCTATCACTGATCAGTGTTCCCATCACTCCATGCCCCAGTTGCCCAAACATGGTCAGTTCTTTTTCACGGTAGCTCTAACCAGACAACAAAGCTCTTCTGATTGCCTGCAGGCTGTTGTGTTAGTACGTGTGGTGGTGCGAGTCTGTGTGAAAGTGATATGCAGTGATTTCATTTCAGAATTGGGTGTTCAGAGAAGATATTTTCTTTCAGATTTTGAATGAATTCATTACCGTTTTGTTTTGTTCTAAAAAGCAAAAGTAATTTTCTTCTTTTTGTCAAGTCCTTTCTTCCATTCTTCTTATTTTGTCTGATCTTTCCTCACCCTCACTTTTGGTACTGTGATCTTCAGTGTGCTGCATCATTGGTGAAGCCACGTGCTCTCTGTTTATCATCAGCAAGGGGAGGGAGATAGAGAAAGAGCGAAAGAGAGGGGAGGACTGCGTCTCTCTCTCTCTCATTTCGTTTAGTGCATCCACAGACACACACACACTCGTACACGGCGAGGTACACTATTCTAATCCTCGGCAGCCTGAAGGACGCATACACAAACACAAGGAGCAGAAAACAGTTAAACCAGACTGTACCAAGTGGAAAAGATCTGAACTACACTACAGGTACAGTAAAGCTTTATGTATTACACTTTTATTTGTACCTATTTTGTCCGTGATTGTGTGTGAAACAGTCACCACGAAGTGTGTTTGTGTAAAATTAAGGCTCTAGAACTCTGTCTGGGAAAGTAAACATTAAGCTCTCACATTGTGTAGCTGTTTTGTGTTAGAGGACATCAGGTGGAGGATGTTAAATTGAGGACAAGAATTTTGGCACAATGTGTGTGAATACTGCTGCTGAGGCTTTGTGCTCTGTACTTTACGAACCCTTGCCACCACACACGCACATGCACACACACACACGCACACACATACGTACATAGACACACACCTCCCATCCCCAGTTTCTGCATTGGAGTGAAGCATGTCGACAGGTTGAATTTATTGCCCACTGCAGGAAACAAAGTGCACTACTTACACTACAGTAGCGTCTATAAAAACATGAGTATATGTATAAGTTGAAAGACGTATTTACATTGTATTATTGCTTTTACATAGAAACAGTAATGTTGGGTTGAAGTTGTTGCTTCTAGAAGAAGTCTTTGTACTTTGAGTAAACCCCACAGACCTTAATCTAACGGGGTGTATAACTGCAGAGAGGAAGGAGTGGTGTGTGATAAAGAGAAAAAATGTTTGGTTTGCAGCAAACTGAGCCGAGTGAATGATGAACCTACAGTAGGTGGAAGTCATAAAAGTTGATTAAATTTGGTGCAAGCTTGTGTTAGCAATGCCCCAAATCTGCCTGTGGCTTCTAAATGCTGCTGGCAACACCTGAAAGACTGAGGATTTAAGCATGAGGGCATAATCGTAAAGGATAAAACAGTTGGGTGCTCTTTTGAAAACCAAAGACCTAAGAAGGCGTATAAAGATGTATTCTACCTTTGTACTATATTTGAGAATTGTAAATGCATCTATTAATAATGGACCTCACGTTTTTTTTTTTTGGCTTTGTCAGATCATAACCAGACTATCAGCAGAAAGAAAATGTTTCAAAGTAAATGTTGTTGTATCCAATCTGAAACATGTAACAGGCGGCACTGTCATGTCCCATTTTTATTTAGTCCTCTTACATAATTTTCCATAGGATCCAGAGCTGCTATTCTTATTGTCTCCTTGCATGAAATGTTTTCACATTCTGTTTTAAAGCTTTAAAACTTATCGGCTTCTTTACACTACTGTGCTGCTCCTTTCGCACATGAAACAGCCACTAGAGCCGAGCCTGTCTTCCCTTTGGGAGCGGGTCTGTTTCTCAGCTTGGGGTTTATAAATAGATTTACAAAGAGCAATACATACACCCCTGCTTTTGTTTCTACATGAGCTCCACTTCATCACTGCTCGAGTTAGCCCACTGAAAGGGAAATGTGATGCTTATTTTCAGGTCCATGCTTGTATTATCGGTTTCTACTAAACCATGTTTACATGTTCAAAAAGCACAGTATTTTTTTTGATAATGTCTCTGAATATACCTGCATTCACCTTCTGTGTGAAATTCTCTGTTTTTAGTCTAGTTAAGCTCCATCCTGAAAAAGCCCAATCTGCTCTGAGTGGCTTATGAGAAAAATATGGCACATCTTTTAAAAGGTAGTTTTCAAGCCGTTGCTGGAGGTAGTCAGGTGT
>CAFUXE010003125.1:231550-249814 GCA_903364295.1 Serranus cabrilla | reverse complement strand
CTCCTTGGAGTGCCATAACCCCAATCCCCCCCCCTCCCCTCCCCTCCCACTGCCTACTGGCATTTTTAACAATGAAGGTTGCACTACAAGTAAGCCACTGGAAAAGCATTGTTGTTATTACTGTGTTTTGCATGCTGATATATTTTCCATTTGTTAGATGTTTTCTGTTGGATCTCTGCTATAATTAGCTAATTTCATCATATCTCTTGAGGAATTACACGTTGTGTTGTTGGCCACTATAAGAGGCTTTAACAGTCTGTTAACGCAACTTCTCTCTAGATGTATTATTGATTGTAAAATATAATAACTAAAGCACATCAGTCGCTCAGTCACATAACCCTCTCCTTCTATTAATTGTTAACCTTCACATTTCTCTCCCTTGTCTTTTATGGCTGTTTTCACAGGATCCCACTGATCTCTGTCTCCTATGTAAAGATTCCTTTTGTCTGCTCTGTGTAGTTTTGTTGCATGGGGTTCCCTTTTATAATTCTGTGAATCTAATTACTGCCTTTGCACCTGCAATGCACCTACACCAGTACAGTAGATCTTGTCTCTTGTATTTTTATACCCACTGCTAGATGGGGCCTGGATTGTTTTGGAACTTCCCTCCCAAGGCTGGCTGCACGGTTCCACAGAGCCTCCTGCAGACCATGTACGTAGGATCATGAAACCACTGTACCTACCTACATAACGTACCATATCGTGCCACACAGGTCCCTCCTTTATCCAGCCTGTGTGTATTTATCTATGGCATTCTGTCCATCCGTTCCATTCTGTCAATCAGTCAGTCCAATGTTTCACATATTCATTCTGCTGTATTGGGCAAAAGCCCACAAATCTGAGAATTCACAATTATCAAGAAAACATGCAACAGGACGAGTAGTCCATCTGTCGTATGACAAATATCTATTTGAAAATATTTTTTTCAATCGTAACATATTGAAACAGATACTGGAAATTAGGCTGGGAGCAAAGCCAGACACTGAAACTGAAAATTCCCTGAACAACCTTTGGTGCCAGCCTATTCCAGGTGACACACTGTGTCAGTGACTCTATTCCAGAATGCGCTATTATATAAATAAATATGCTCCCAGTTAGATGATGCTGGTTTGTTTTGGGTTGTAGTTGTACTAAGCTTCTCTTAGACTTAAATATAAGAGTAGCTACATGCACTTTAAAGCATTTATACAATCTGCATGCACATATAAGTGTACACTAAAGGTGGTAAAACTGAACAAAATATTAATATGCATGCTGGAATTTGATAACCTTTTATAACCTTACTGTAGGGCGCCACAGGAATTAGTTGTTTAAACAGGAAGCAAGTTTGCTTTTTAGCACCCTGGGGTCTAAGCTCTCAAACTAAATAAGAATGTTGAATGGGTTGGTGGTTAGAAGCCTGAAATAAGGTCTGTAGTTAAAGAGATTGAGAGACGTCACTATGCCGAACATCAGCGCAACTCTCTCACTAGTCCGCCTGACAGTTTCTAGTAGTGTTTTTCAGTGCTCTTGCAAACTCTTGCTGGTCATAGATTAGGTTAATAAACAATTTAAGTTTCGCTAGCTTGTCGAAACAGTTGGTTAGCTCGTGAGCGACCAACCTGATCTCACATGTGAAATGACCACGCCTTCTTAACTGTGCTGGTGGCACGTAATGTGTGAAAATGATGTGCCACCAGCACTCAGTACAGCGCAGTGTTCAGTGCTGCTGTTTCTGTGAATTTAGGCTACAAAACCACTGACCTAGGTTTAGGGCGAAAAACGTCATGGTACGGCTTTCTAAAAGACAGTTTAAAAATAAATAAATTAAATAAATGTACATAAATGCCAAAAGTTAAGTAATTATGGGTGTAAAGTGAGGTACAGAAGTTACGTAACTGAAGTTGCTTAAAAAAACATTATTCACTAACCATGAGTCACGTAAAAAACGTAAAAAAACGTAAAGTTCGATAAAAAGTCGTTTACTTTTGTTTTCACACAGGACACAAACACCATTCTCCTGGGTGAAATCTGCCTTTTGTTCGACCCGTCCACCTCCCCTCCCCTCCCCCCTGCCCCAAGTTTGACATCCACCATTTGAATCTCATCCTGCTGAACAAAATGCATCAGCATCAGTAACGTATGTAAATTCAATGCAAAAATTCTTTAGGCGAATTCCCACCGTGATGCCAATTATCTGGTTGGCATATGAAAAGTAGGTCATTTCGTTTGCTCTCTAAAGTCATGAGAGCTAAGGACCACAAGATTAGCTTGGCACAGTTTATGCGTATAGCTACGTTTTCTTGTTAATTTGGAGTCCGATTTCTTTCTTTTCTTGCATTTACTAGGTTCAAAAAGCACAGAGAGCACAGAAAAAAAAATACTTTTTAATAATCCTTACCCTCATTGTTATTATCACTGTAACAAGAATGAAATGGAGCATTACAGCATGACCTGTCATCACACATACAGTATATACACACATTTTCTTCCCAACGTGTATGTGTTATCTGTTAGTGTGAACCCATCACCTTTGATATATCAGCCTGGATGCTGGCTGTCCTGTGTGAGTCAGTCTGGAAGGAACTGCATGTTCCACCCATCTCTGCATGCTTTTATGGAGTGTCAGTGTGTATGTAATATAGATCCTCTTCAACTCAGCAACTGCAATAAAGAGTAGTATATCTATGGTGATATTGAATGCCTTGGTAAATGTTTCTGAACATTTCAGAAAAGACACCTTTAAGGCTTACAAGATCACTGCAGAAAAAAAACACCTTTGTGGTCAGAATGTGTTCAGAGTCAGAGTGGATGTCACGATGTGTTAGAGTAAAGGGGATCCAGAGGCGAATACTGATGCTGACATATTGATTATTGAAAGTCTGCACTGTGCTCGCTAATGGACGACGTCTATTAAAAAGGCGAATGGTATATCGGAGACAACGGTTGAAATACGATTTTGCATTTCGCCCTAAACACCAGTTGTTTGTGAGTTTCTTCATTAGAAAGCTGAATCCAACTTGCTCTTAGCTAGCAAATCAGATAGAGGTGCAGCTGAATACAGATTGGTACTAAAATAGAAACGTGATCTTTTCATAATAACTGACTTTGCATTTATTAGTGGGTTATTTGTACAGAACAAAAATGGTCTGGCAAGGATCATAATTCATCAAGCTAAAAATAATACATGTAATGTATCGTATGTGTCACCTTCTCAAATTTCCCCCTGTGTCACAAAGGGGAAAAAAGTAACAGCCCTTTGATTTTATTTTTTACTTCATTACACTTCATTTTATAAGTTATTGACAAAATATTTTCATCAAGATCTATTTTAAAATTCTCTTTTTGGGGAATGATACATATTTATCTCTCAACAAGATTTGGCTTTACACCTCCAGTTCCAGTCAGAAATACAATACAAGTCTTTACTGCTGTAGCGGTCTACGGTTATGACCTGTTTTCACTGAGCTCTGTAATAAAGCCATGTGTATATAAAGAGTTTGGTTTGCTTAGGAAACCATTCGTCCCCTCAGTGTTTTCCACTGAGCTTTGCTCCTCGACATCTGCTTCTCCGTTTGGTTCAGGAAAGAGTCCGGCAAACACTCCCTGCAGTGCTGGTAGCCACACACTGTCTGCCCGTCTGCCCTGCTGGCATCCAGCCCGCAGCCCTGTGGGTGGACCATAGGAACACACCCACCAGAGCTGACATTTGGTTGCATTTTTAAGTGTAGCTGGTGGACTATCCAACTGTGCCATTCAACTTGAGCCAAATAAATATAAGCCATTGTGTGTGAATATTACTGGACAGAGCTAGACGAATAGATCGAGTGTTTTGCTGTGTCTGCTCATGTTTAGAAAAAACTGGGCTATAGCTAGTGAGAGTTAGATGTGAAGAAGAAGAAGAAGTCCAAAGGCAAACTGATAAGAAGGTGGGACTATAACTCAGTCAGTGTTAGTGAGGCCTAACAATTTATTATGTTGATCTGTACAAACAACATCTATCGTATTATTGTCCGTCCTGGGACATCTGGATCCCTCTGCTGTTGCTCTCCCTGAGGGCTTTTTCCTTGTCTGCTGTGAGGGTCAAAGGTCAGAGTCTGTAAAGCCCTTTGAGGCAAAATTGTGATTTAGGATTCTGGTCTATATAAATAAAATTGATTGGAACACTGATGTTGGTTATGAGGTTCTACTTCGTCACCACCAGTTGGATGAGGTTAAGGTCAAGGCTCTGTGCAGGCCAGTCAAGTTCTCCAACAACAAACTGGAAAAAGCATTTCTTTATGGACCTGGCTTTCTGCACAAGTGCATTGTTATGTTGATACAAGACAGGAAGTTCCCCAAACTGTTGGGCTGAAAGAAGGCAGAGCTGGAAGAGGGTTTGGTCTAAAATCAAGTATGATGTAGTCTTCAGGTTTTCCTTTATTGGGACCAACAGGCCTAGCCCACATAATCACCATTGTTCTTTCTTCACTTCCAACAGCTGACATGCATTCGGGCAAGTAACTTTCTCATGGAATCTATCAAATTAGATGTGCCCAACTATGTTCGCCAGATAGGGAAACAAGCTGTATAATTACACAACCTGGGGTGGAGCTCATGTGGTGACAGTAAGTTAGTTGAGTAGAGGTGACTGTAAATATTATCTCAGCGTTTATTTTTGTCACCTATTGGATTTTGCAAGGTTTCATTGGCGTAGGTTGTCTTAGGAAACTTTACTCCCTGCCTACAAGATTGTACGCAACCTCCCCTGATTAAAAAAGGTGAAAACAGCCACCTGAACCAATACCACTGGGTTCTTGTCAGTGGTACCAATATGGTGGAATTAGTCACTATAGGCTGTTCTTTAATCCCATCTGCTCACTCACGCCTCAGGCAGTGCCAGCTGCACCTCAGTCTGATATGTCCTGTAGTTGATTCTGCGAATGTTACCCAACTTTAGGTATATGCAGGGCTGGAATACCAAAAAATCTGCCCTGGCATTTGGCTCAGAAGGGCCCACCACAATTGATCACACACCACCTATCGTAGCACACCCTTGAGTTTGAATACCACTCATTAAAGCCCCTGAGAGCAGAGAAACAAGTCAGCTAATCACCTCCAAATCTATCAACAATGAATCACTATGCCACAGATAACAACATCTGCTTCACAACACTAAGTATTATGATAAGTTAGAGCAGAATGACACTAGACTGTGTGCTAAACTGGTAAACAAAAGTGCTGGGCAAGTTTGTTTTTTTTAAAATCTTTTATATTGCCTATCACTTTAACTGCTGCACAGTGGCTGCAGTAATAAGTCAAGCTCTCGGCAGACACCCAGATGCTTAAGGGGGCGCCGTCCTCTCACACCCCAAATCTGATGCCACCACTGAGAACCGAGGCAAAAATAGAATGTGCTGTCAAAAGGGTGAGCACACCCCTGTGACTGGACACTCCCTGTGTCCTCTTTATTCTCCTTTGTTTTACCAGACTTAGCTTGCTGGATGGTACGAATACAGCAAGTACGAATGCAAAAGCACACAGCCACAGCCTTCATTAGATTGTTTCCCTTCTGCCTGTGAAACTGACTTTTTGTAATGTGTGACACACTTTTTTAGAGACACAGCTTTCATCTGACAGCGCTGACAATGAAGCTTTTTATGCCAGGAGAGAAAATTCTGCTCAGTCTGGAGCTGTTAGTGGATATTTAATATTTAATCCTCGGTTCCTGCATTGATATCTACGCTCCGTTTAGCTTCTCAGCTACAGAGGACTCCTCAAGACATCCAGCTGCTATAAACAATTAAAAGCTTCACTTAAAGTAATGGAGAGAGAGTTAAGTAACTAACTGTCATTCAAACACACTGGTAAGCAGTGCCATCCAGCACTTCCATTGTGCATAAAGGTGTGTACACACCACACTTTCAGTGGACATCCACTTCCAGGTTGATAACTGAAACTGTTTGCAACAGAGACACTGAAGGCGTCAGATTTTATTGCCATGTCAGAGCTAAAGAGAAGGAATATCAAATCTTTAACCCTTTTTTAAACTTAGAGAGGTTAAAACACTCATAAGTCTTAAAGTATAATAAGTACAGCTACAAAATAGAATGCTTTATGATGCATGATAATGAGTGTAATAGGGATTGAATCCACTGAAAAGCAGTCCATCACATATACTGCAAAGTCTCTCATGGGGCATTTTCATAGTGCCGTAACAAGCTTTGTCGGCCTTTGGACATACATATTAATTCTGCAACGCCTTAATATTGGTGTCCAGCAATGTTCTACATTTTATTTAACGTGGTTCGATTACTGTTGGACTCAAGTGAGAGGCGTGTTTCTGATGATACGGTGCACTTCCTTTATTATGACCTGGGAATTGGTCGCACAAATAACGTCTGGCATACATTTTCCATCTTGCCGGCTCAGCTGGTTCACATTGATCCCACCTAATTTAACGCCTCTGTTACTATCTCCGAAAGCGGTGCAGAGGCGGGATCAGTTGGTCCCCCCAATATGCCTCTTGAATGTTCACACTGAAGGCAAAACATCACAGAACATAATCACCATCATTATCATTGAGTTTTGCATGTTAACATGGTAACATAATCTGAACACAGTTTTGCTTGTTTCTCACCATTACCCAAAAATTTTAAAATTGATGTGATAAATGAAAATGAAAATGTAATATTTAGAGCAGGGGTGTCAAACTGATCCAGTAAAGGGCCGAGTGGCTGCAGGTTTTTGTTCCAACCAAGAAGAAACACACCTGAATCCAATCAATCAAATCACCTCAGCTGTCTTCAATCAGTTGATTAATTGTATCACCTGTGCTCATGCTTGGTTGGAACAAAAACTTGCAGCCACTCGGCCCTTTCCTGGATCAGTCTGACACCCCTGATTTAGAGAATCAACAAAGTGTTCTTATCTTCATCAAAAACTGTAAGTTGTTGTTGAAGTCAAGCTCCAAAGCAGACTCTTGTTTGTGTTCTTGTCTGTCACTCCATGTGACACATGTGGTGTGTGATCTCAGGAAGGGAAGAATTGATGGAGAGAGCTAGCATTCACATCCTTTAGAAGGCTGTTATCCTCTTCAAAGTACAGTAGCCATATGAATATACTTGAGCAGAGTCAGTAACCTTGAAGCCTGAGGAGAGAAGGAAGGTGAGCTCAGCAGTTTTACTCAACATGTTGGAATTGTTGACCAAGCAGCTTTTCTGGTATCTTGAGCAAACTATAGAAATACAAGGAAAGAAGTGCATTCAATGTGACACTTGTGATCCACACCAAAGTTTCAGCTTCAGTGCTTTTATTAAGGTGCTTTTCACGATGTTCTTTTACGGTCTTCACCTCCAGTGAAAATCTCTCTCCTAACTCTGTCCTGTTTGCTGCCACTGGTATTTCTGTCTGTCTCCCTGCTATCTCATTTTCCCTCTGCCCGTCTCTCTGTGTTGTCCCAGTTTCCAGGTATCGATTTGGTGATTGTACATTAGAACAGATGCTTCCCCTCCACATGGCTGTGCAATTGATTTCCTGTCTGACAGGAAGCTTCTCTCTCTTTACTGTCCCTGCGTCACCTTAATGTGCTCCACTGTCATTGGAAGATCGGAGCCAAAACACTGGCTCCAGACCTTCCATCACTCTGACGAGGTGTTGTGCACTTAAAGCTCAGTTCACATGGATTAAAATGAACTTCGCTCACATTGATCATACACATTTTACATTTTGAACTAAGTCTACAGTTCTATAATATGAACTAGTTCACATTAATTTATTTCATTTTTTAGTAGTAGTAGGGTACAATTTGCATGAAAACCATACATAATTTGTAATGACCTACATTAATGGTTGGCATTGACAATAAATACATATAAGTATGTATTTTTGTAAAATTGAAGACTTCTATATCACACTTGCTCGTTCTATTCTGTTCAGCTAAGGAACTAGTTACCATAGTCACTCATAAAACTTTAACACTGGTCATTTCAACAGGCGAAAACTATAGGAGGGAAAAAAACATTTTGATTGGGGAACAAGCTTTGTTACAACACTGGCATGCCAAATGATGTCAATCACAGTGTGAGCATTGTCACTCATTCATAAAATAGAGAAGTATACACACTCTACATACTGGGGACACAGATGGTGTCAACTCATTTATTCAACCAAAAAAAAAAAAAAATACTGCAAAATGTTTAAATTTAAACTGCACTAGCAATGATTTCTCTATCAAAATAGGCCAAGTGACTATGTGCAATGTGAATGTGGTTGCACCTAGAGTAAATTCCAGAGAAATAATAATCAGACTCATCAGTCGCTCCTCTGCTCTTTCAAGCATTTTTGCCTCTTTAAGCTCATTCTTTGGTTTCCCACAACTGTCACCATTCTTGTCTCCAGAACAAGCAGCAGTTAGCTGTTATCAGTATGTGTGGAAAACCCCAATGTCCTCAAACCTGCCCAAGCAACAGCAAACATTCAGCAGCTGAAGAGCAAGATATTTCTCAGAGGAATTGGAGGAGACCAAAGCAGAGCTAGAAAGTAAATAAATACTGGACACCATACAGTCCAGGATAAGTCTGACTCACAGGATCTAGTCTGTTAGGATAAGCCTGCTATTGTTTTAAAGAACTACAAGTTTGGATAAGTGAGTATGTGTTGCATCTGTCACAGTGCTGTCTCTTAAAGCCCTATATGTGTGTACATTCAGTCTGTGCCTTTGTCTGAACAGCACAGAAGATAAGTAATTATCAAAGACAGTATAAATGGAGCCTAATACGCCTATATGAAATAGAGGAAGAGGAGGGGGATGAAAAGAAAACAAAGAGAAAGGCTAAGAGAAAAGGTTACTATGGTGTGAATTGTGAGAGGTGTAATTTGGCAAAATGTATGTGTGAATTGAGAACAATAGAGGACACGATGTGTAATTCATAGCAGGAGATCAGGTATCAGCTATGTATTTGCTTCTTTATGACTTACCAAGTATGAAACTAAGAGAAAAAATACGACCGTTTTAAATGTGACAATGAGAAACAGATGAAAGCGCACATGATAACATAGAAGATGTGTCATTTTGACAAGTTGGTGTCTTAATATTGTGGGAACTAATGAGGAATGTGAAAAAAAAAGGCAATAAGGAAAAGGTGACCCAGACTCAATGGGACTAAGCTTGGTTGTCATAGCAACCCTGTCTGGGCTCAACCAAAAAAAAAAGAAAGAAAAGGAGGAAGAGAAATGAAAAGAGGACATTTTGTTCTCCTCCACAAACTGCTGTCAAAGCAGACCGTTTTCTCCCCAGACTAGAAAAAGCCCACTTGTTCTGAGAGAAAAAGCTCTTTTTGGCAGTGTTCCTTCATGAAAGTGAGGACATAGAAAACAGGCCTGTAAATAACTTCTCACCCACTGACACTTTGGCTGCCTGATTGCAGTTGGTCGAGGGATGAAGAGAGGCTTTGAAGTTAGGCGCTCCGCTGTGGAGAGCGGACTGTGACGACCACATGCCTTACTGTTCAACACAATGGCTTTCAAAGCAGCACTGTATGGTTAGCCGTTTAATTTAAAACTCCTCCCAAACACCATCTATTCAGTCGCCTATCTCATCATCGTGCACCTCCAAGCTGTTGAGAGAAGTTAGCCTTCAGGGCTTTTCTGACAAATTAGTAGTCATGGTAATAGTATAAAGCACAGAACTTGAAAATTTTTCCCATAAACTGAAGAATTTTTTTCTATATCTTTACTGAAAATTGCTTCGTAAAAGAGTCAGAGATCGCTGTACACCTCTACTATTTGGCTTGGCCAAGCCCAGCTGTCATTGGGCGAGAGATGGGGTACATCGACAGGTCCCCAGACTATCACAGGGCTCACACATATAGATAGACACTTGCATTGACACAGTAACCAGTTAAAGCTAAGATGCATGTCTCATGACTGTGGAGGACCCGGAGAGAATCCACGCTCACACGGGGAGAGCGTCTGAACCCCACACAAAAGTGCTGCAAGTCAGATTCAAACCTGTGACCTTCTATCTGTGAAGACAAAGAGACCGCCACCTTTATACTACCGTGTTAACAAGCTTTTACGTTCTGAATTGCGGAATTATTCCACTACTGGGGTGTTGCATGAGTATCATTATCATCTTCCAAGCTTTTCCTTCAGGACTCTCTAAACCAGTGATTCTCAACTGGTGGGTCGGGACCCAAAAGTGGGTCGCGGACCCGTTTTCAGTGGGTCGTGGGCCTTTACATGGGCAAAACAATCCTGTGGTTTTATTTTGAAGGGGATTTTTTTTATGCCGTGTATTCACTCTGTTTGTTTTTATGTCTTTTTTGGTAATTTTATGTCTTTTTTTTTTAGGGTTTTTGTGCCTTTTTCTGTCATTTAACATCTTTATCTGTCATTTAACATCTTTTTCTGATCATTTTGTGTCTTTTTTGGAAATCTTGTGCCTTTTTTTGAAAAACGTTTTTGGTAATTTTGTGTCATTTTTTGGTAATGTTGTGTCTTTTTGTTCAACATTTTAAAAGTTGAACATTTTCCTCATTTTGGGTCTCGTCTTGTCATGACGGGCTGATGGTGGGTCCCAAAGCCAGACCAGTTGAGAACCGCTGCTCTAAACTATGCAACCTACTTGATATATCTGATACTGCTAATTTTCCTGTAGTCTTACAAGTAGTGGGGATCCTGAACATCTTACTGCAGTGTTGAACACTTTAAATTATCAACAGACTAACTGACCCAATTTAAAAGCCCAAAAACAAGAAACACACAATCACATATAAATTCTAAACTATATATGTCAGCACCTCTTTAAGAAGAATCATCGAGAACGTCACCATAGATCGATGCAAAGATACGCACTAAACAAAGCATTAAATCCAGGAAAACAGCACCGATATCTTTCCACTGGCAGCAGTGGCGTCATGAGGCCAAATATAGCCAGTGTAATGGAATGGTAATTGATTTCACAAGCAGCTGTCTTACATAAGCATGTCAGAGTGAATAGAGATTGTGAGAAAGAGAAGGATGCGAAGGGGTAGAATGAGGAAAGAAAAATGACAGAGATGGGAGTATGAGATGGCGTGAAAGAGAATGTATTGAGAATGAAATAACAGAAGTGACAGAAAAGGTTAGTAGAGAGACATATGGTGGAGTGGCAAGAAGAAAAAGAAAATGTCAAAAGACAGCAAAAAGAAGGGATGAGATGCTGGAGACAGAGAAGGAGGTGTGCAAGGAAAAGAGTTTGAAATAACCTGTCAAACAGTGGTGACAGTTTTGAAAAGCAGGAACAAATAGAACCAGAGAAGTGACTTGTGTTTCCATTTAATTGTCAAATAAATTTCAAGCAATCTTTTGAAATTTAGCACAAAAAGAAAAGAAATAGGATTTAAGCGTATTTCAACTGGTTTAGAGGAAATAAATAAGGCAGGCAAAGCATAGTTTTATCAAAAGGTGGTGGTTTAGGATACCCAGATTACCATGGCTTTAATCTGCCAGTAAACAGAGTACAAGAATGTTCTCAACCAGAAACAAAAGCCTTGGCCATCCCACCCATCCAAAAGGTAAAAATGGGGAATTTGGTTTAGGCAAACTTTTATTGAGTCAGCTTTTTCCATGCTGTCTGGAAATGAAGATACAGTATAAGAAGTGCTTTGTTCCTCAAGCCATCAGCCTGTATTACATGCAGCTTCATCAACATCTAAGTTGGTCACTTGCACTTTTGCACTTATATATCAAATCTGATTTGACGGTTGGGGACTGGCTGGTTGTATTTGATGTTATTCTTTATTCTATATTTTATGATGTCCCTATGTCTGGGCCAATTGTATTTTCCTGTGCAGGTTAATAAAACTGATCTGAATCTGAATAAAGTTTTATGGTGATGAATTAAAACACGGAGGACTTGGGAGGAAAATATGACAAAGTAATGCAAATTCAGAGAAAATCTGGGTTTGGGCTTAAAGGCAACATGTTAAAGCAGTGGAAATGGTTATGTAAGAAATCCAAGGAGGGGAAAAAACACAGATTTATCCAGGTGAAATAAGGATAACGTGGTAATCCTTTAGTATCCTTGTTTTTTTATGTTATTTTAAATCTCTCATGCTCTGTGCTTATAGCTAGGTTGTCTTAAATAACGTGGGTGGTACAGTGTTCATTTTCTTTGGATTATCTGTCAATGAAGTTTGAGTGTGTGTATGTAACACTCTTTTCTTTGTCTGTTTAGCCATTTGGGCTGATCATAATAATCATCCCATTCCTTTTATTTTTGCATGACAATTCGTAGGTGGTCTGACGCATATTAAGTTATGTGCTTTAGTCTGGAGGAGGAACTTCTTGGCTGTCTACAATGTCAGTTACAATGTGTACTCCCATTTGATAAAAGTCTGTTGGGTTTTATCCATCATCCACTTATCCATATACAGGCAAGTATGTGGTTTCCACTGGGAGTGGGGGTGTACAAATCTGTTTTGTCCTTCTCACTGTTATTGTTTCAGGTTGACACAAAAATCCATTCAAATAGTGCACTCTCACTGTCCAAACACCAAAGTAAGAAGGAAGTAGGATAAAGATGAGTTGTAACAAAGCCTGCAAACCACTTAACTGGATAGGGGATGTGCAGTTTGGATACTGGATGTGTTTTGCTGGATTGCTGCGTACAATTTAGATACTGGATGTCTGTTACTGGATAGGTGGGCTATGAGTTATGAGCACGGCATTACTTCTGAAATACAATTTACGTGTGTTTCATTGAGTAGCAAATACAGTGTAACTTACAAAAGAGATCATTGGTTGGTGATCTAGTTGATATGCCAGATTACACTTAATTATGTTAAAAGTAATGGCAACCATAGACTATGACATTTAAAAATATAATTTAAAAGTACTGTAATATGTAATGAATCAGTAATTCGATCTCATCCCGCCTGATCTGGTTTGATTTCCTTTTGTGGAGTGGAAAATGTATGTACCCCGAGTTCAAAAACACCAAAATGTTTTTGTGTATACGATCCTACAGCTTAATGATACACGACCTTAACTAGGAAAACACTGTTTGAAATTAGTGTAAGCTTCTTGTCAGCAGTGAATAATGGTTCATAAACATGGACACCGCACTTCATAATCCTCAGATCTTAATATTACAAGTCAAGTGGCCACAAAAATCAATGAATGTGATTTTACAATACCTTTAACTAAGACGTTAACATGACATTGGATACTTCAAAAAAGCTTTGGATGCAACAACAAGGCTCTCAGATTGAGCTCTGTCGGTGCTCACAAAGTCACCTTGTCTCTTGTTGCCAGTGGCACAGATTAGTCACATATTAGCTTTGACAGGTGGAGCTTTACTCAAAAAATCTGTCCTCGGGTGATGTGGATAATTTCTAAGTGTGGATTTTCCCTTGTAAGTAGTGGCTCTGAGACGCCGGGGTCAGACACACAAACATGCACTTCATCAGCTGCTGGGGGAGACTATAACTGGCATCTGAGCTTTGTCTCTGTAAGAGTGTCAGATAAAAACACAGATTGTGCTGAATGGCTGCCAGAGAGGACAGAGACAACAGCAGAGGGCAAATGAGGTTGACAGAGAGAGATGGGTGGGGGTGGGGGGGTGGAATGAGACAGAAGGGCAGAGACGGATACCCCTTTTCTACCAAAGCGGTTCCAGGCCGGTTCGGAGCCAGTGCTCGTGCTGACTCACAGTTGGTTCAACTTGGGAACTGGCTCCGACCCTGTTTGCTTTTCCACAGACTCGAGAGCCACGTCATTATGTCACCGTATACGTCTGTATATGTCACCTCTCTCTGCAATTATAATAATAACAACGGCAGACTACATCGTCTTCTCACAAATGTAAGGCTTTGCGAGGTGACACTGGCATCCAAACACCACTGGTACAACACATTTGTGCTGCTCGTAGACGTTAATGTTGGACTTCGTTGTAATGCTAGCTCGCTAACGCTGGCTCGCTAACGCTAGCTCGTTAACATTAGCCTGCTAGCGTTGACCCGTATCAATAATATTGCATTCAAACATATCAAATAAAATGAATAGTACATGTTTTCATTTGCCATGTTGGTCACAATAACCACGCCGGCAGCCCTTGATGTAAATGGTTTTGCGGTTCAAGACCAGCAAAGAGTTGGTACCACTGTGGAACCAGTTTTCCCGGCCTGGAGCCGGTTCGTTGGTGTTGGAAAACCAAAGAACTGGTTTGCAATGGGGAACTGGCTCTGGTGGAAAAGGGCAAAGAGAGGTGTTGTTGTTGTTGATTCCACTGTGAGGGTGTTGCAAGTCCTGATGGATTTGGGTCTGGTTTTGGATTTCATGCATTTCTATAGGTTCACATTAAATTAGAGAACATAGTGTTAAAAACAAAAGACAAACAAACAAATCTTTGACCAATCTGCCAATTTTACATAAGTTCTGAGGCCAGCCGTACCTCAGTCAAGTGATGTAATGCCAGTAGAAAGTACATTTGAAGTTTGTGCCTATGATTGTTCTCTGGTATTTCAGTGCTGGTGGACTGATGTCATCATCACCGTTATTGTACTGATGGTGTGTCACAGTGTTTTGGTGTCCTGTTTGTAATGGCTGTGTGTGTGTGTGTGTGTGTGTGTGTGTGTGTGTCTTTTGTACAGCCTCAGTCCCTTATTATCATTAGGGGCAGTAGTCCGGCCTCCACTTTGTACAAAATAATCTCGGTCAGTAAGCATTTATGTCGGCTCCAATTTTGAGTGTGTCTTTGTTATCTGGCAAACTAGAGCAGAACATCACTTAACTGTGTTTTTGAAGATACTGCACCTTGAACTTTTGAAAAAAACAAGATGATTGGTCATTCTCCATTTTGGATTTCTCCTATCAGGGTGATTCTTGGAGTGAAGTGAAAAATTAGGTGGTATTTGTTTTTACAGTATGTATTGTGTGGCATGTTAATTGTGATTTATTACTTTTGTAATGTGAGTACAAACATACAATGTACAGTTTTCAGCACAATTAGAGGTGCCCTGTGGAGTTGGTGACCTCTGGTAGAGTAATGTTTCAATTGGTTCAGCATTATTTCAGTGTCTTATGGGTGGCAGTACCAAAGGTAGAAAGAAGAATGCTGCTCATTAATTAAATTCTGATATATATCCTGTAGCTGTATACGTTTTTTTCTTTCGTTTTTGTGCAGATAAATCTCACAAGAAATCAGGACAAGTTTGCAGCAAAACTACTTCCCATCTTGCCTCCATTTCCTCCGCTTTCAATCAGTCCATCACCTATTATTGTTTTTATTCCTCCAGTTCAGTACAACATTCAACATTCAGTGATCTGAGTCATTTAATAGTTTAGAAGTTTGTTTTCTTTAAAGGTTTAAAGGGATAGTTTGGATATTTTGCAGTAGTCTGTTTCCCAGTTTGGAGAACCAGACAGGCAGGAAACACACTGCAGCCAGGGACTGACACAAAATTTATTTTAACCACTTAAACAAGGTCCACCCTATAAATCCATTTATGTATTATATTTATTTTTGCGCTATAATTTCTGTTGCTACCCACAGCTGTATATTTGGCTCTACTTTTTCTCAACTTCCATGTTCCTACACATAACTGTTCCGCAGAAGTTTCTCCTCTCTCTATCAGCCAGTTCTTCTGTATATTACGGTTCATAAAGATTTCCTTTTGTCTTCATATTGTGCACATTTCATCATTGCTGTCATAATCACTTATTTTTATTTTCTTGTATTTGTTGACTCTCACAAAAACTAGCTACTTTGTTCTCATCAAAACAGTTGATCTGCGGCATAAAAGTTGCTTTGGAACATGGAAGTTCTGTGGTTGACAAAAGTAATGAAATATCGTTGCACATATTGTAAATATAACATACGCATGAACAGGCAGAATATTTAGGGTGGCATTAGTTTAGGTGGTTAAAATATGTTTTGTGACAGTCCTGGTCTGCAGCAATACATTCATTTATTTCCTGCCTGGATCGCATCAGGTTCTCCAAACTGTGAACGCTCAGACCATCATCTAATGCGGGTAATACTGTACCTCAACAACCCCACTTCTAAAAATCCAAACTATCCCTTTAACATAGACAGTATTCTGCATTATGAAATAATAATGTAACCTTAGTGTGTGTGTGTGTGTGTGTGTGTGTGTGTGTGTGTTGCCATGGTAATTGCAGGTTGCTGTCCAGGATGGCGGGGATGAAGGAGCAGCAGTTCACGGAGGAGAAGCCACTGCTGCCAGAGCAGCGAGGAGTGGACTCAGACATGGTCAGTCAACCTGGTTTATTGGCCGTGTGTCCTCTGTGCAATGAACCCTTCTGTCTTGGTGGTCACATGCTATGTGTGTGTGTGAAGGATGAACCACTCTCAATGTCTTGGTGTATTAAAAGTTGTTTATTCTCATTAGCCGTGATGGTTTCAAATGTAACAATGTGTTTATTTATCAGCAGAGGGGGAAATTCAGGAACGCCATCCAACCATGAGTCTTTGATAACAACGCTGTGAAAAGATAAAAGCTCATTTAAGTGAAACAAGAGTGTTGGAGAATGAAGAGGAAAGCAAAAACTAGGCGAGAACAGGCAGTGGGTGGTTTCATAAAGGCCACTTATTCCAGTCCACCTGCCTATTACCTAAGCACCAGGTTGTGGCTGAATGGGGGCTCTTGAATGTTGGAGAGCCCCTTGTTACATAGATGATGGAAATGGGGGAGACATGACGGATGAACTTGGCCGAAAAGCTACATGAAAAGGCAAAATTTATACTTGAAAAAGTCTCAGTCAGCCATTTCTTAGTAAGATGAATTATTATGATTCTTACAACCTGTGTAAATGGAGAAGTAGTAGATGATTAAAGAGATATGAGAGAGAGGTCAAATAGGCCAAATATACAAAGGCTATTTTATTGTTATGGAAAGCAAACAGGCAGCAGAATCATTACTGCCCAGAATAGCATGATATTGAATAAACCATAAACAAGAGTGGCGTATTCATATGCTCCTGACAAGCCTCCTATTTATGCTGGTGGAATCAGTGTGACTGACTAAACATGTTAGCTATGAGTCACTTGGCCAGTGTGTCAGAAATAAAACAGTGCACCCAAGAGATACAGTCACTCTGGCTCTTTTGACTCAGTAGCCTAATAGAAGTAGCCTAAATATGCTGTGAATCAATATGAATGACTAATTCTGCTATTGATCAGCTCATCTAGCAAAAGGTCATCAGGCCTGCTCATTTGGACTCGCTGCTTGTAAATAATCGAGGCCATCGACTGTAGCCACATTGACCCTGTTACATGTTTGCGTGACTCAACATGCCACTCCTTTCATAGTTATGTCGAAGACGATTTCGGCAAAGAAACACCTGCAGTTTTTTCTCTCCTCTCCCCTGCTCATTTTAAGTCTGTAGCTCGGGTCACAGAGTGATTACCTCCCTGCACAAAACACTGGTAAAACTCTTGTCTGACTCACTGGAAGTAATGCTGGACTCATGCTGTATTCAGGTCATGGTTTGTCCTAATAGTCACAAGCAACAAATGACACGTTTTCATTTTCTGAAACTGATTTGAAGCTTAAAGTTTTGGGGGTTTAAAGAACCCAGTTAAATATTTTAAAATGAAAATTCAATTAAACTAATAAGCTAGTTATAATATTTAAATTGGACTGCTTAGTAAAAATAATGATTTGGTATTTGTTCAAAAAGATTTTAGTTCTTGAATTTGGGAGAGTGCTTGAGTTTAAGTTGTTTGAGAAAACTGTGTAGAAAAAAAATCTATATTAGTGAAAGACTGTCCTTTAGATCAGTGATTCTCAACTGGTGGGTCGGGACCCAAAAGTGGGTCGCGGACCCGTTTTCAGTGGGTCGTGGGCCTTTACCTGGGCAAAAAAATCCTGTGGTTTTATTTTGAAGGGGATTTTTTTTATGCTGTCTATTCACTCTGTTTGTTTTCATGTCTTTTCTGGTCATTTTGTGTCTTTTTTGGAAATCTTGTGCCTTTTTTTGGAAAACCTTGTGTCTTCTTTGGTAATTTTTTGTCATTTTTTGGTAATGTTGCGTCTTTTTGTTCAACATTTTAGAAGTTGAACATTTTCCTCGTTTTGGGTCTCGTCTTGTCATGACGGGATGATGGTGGGTCCCAAAGCCAGACCAGTTGAGAACCGCTGCTTTAGATGGTGGTGAGAGTCCTGCAGAAGGCTTGAGGAGAGCTTGGATTTATGACCTTGGTGTGTCTTAAATATTGGCTACTGCCCTGAAAGTAACAAACAATGTAGAGCCTTTTTCTATATACAGTGTTCCCCATGTGACATGAATGCAGCATAT
>CAFUXE010003125.1:189346-204874 GCA_903364295.1 Serranus cabrilla | reverse complement strand
AGAACATTAGCTATCACGAAAATAACAAAGCTTTAGTTTGAAGAACAAAATTGTGTTGATGCTTGGCGGGCCAAATAAAATCGCCCGGCGGGCCAATTTTGGCCCGCGGGCCCCACTTTGGGCACCCCTGGTTTAGATAATTTAAATGTTTATTTTTTAACTGTCAATGATGAAGAGCCAGTGTTTTAAAGAAACAAAGTCATTGCAACACTATGCTAACACTACTCAATAATAGTGCTTTTTAAAATACTATTACACTAAAAATGTTCATGTCTAATTTCTGCTATGGTCACCAAAAAACAATCTACATTTTGAGCAGACTTGCACATGGACGCAGTCTTGTTATATGATGTTAGTGTTGAGCAGCTGCTCGTTGAGTATACCTGTTGAGTAGTATTTGTAGTTAGATGCTGGTGTCTCAGGGTGGTGCTGTTGAGTCTATCAATGAGCTTGTTGATCTCCATCAGTTCATTCTCTATCACCTGCAGGCTGAGAACGGCATAGAGCTCTCCGTCATTCTCCCTCTCCAGCATTGACACATCTTCCTGCAGCTGGGGCAGACGACGCTCCAAACCTAACAGCAGACTCTCCAGCTCCAGAGTCTGCAGACAGAGCAGGTTCCACACTGTGCTCACACATCACTCAAGACTCCATCAGTAAGAACGCATACATAAAGACAGGCAGATAGATATATAGAAAGAGGAACAAGTTACATGAATGAACCAAGTTACATTCTAACACGGTCAACTACTTACCACCTTTGGCGTTATGTTGCTGTTGCATTTTGATGCATCGTCCTGCACTGCGCTGAGTTTGCCGTGAGGGAATGGCTTTTCTGAATTAGTGATGTCACATACACATTTATCACGTGAAGGTACCTAAAATCAGGAATATTAAACATTGCATATAAAAACTAAGTACTAAATTATAAGAACATATTATTAACAATGTAGATATATCTGCATTTCATTTTATTCCAGGTTTTTCAGAAAACACAACAACTGAACAAACAAACTGAAAAACACATTTTTGTTACAAAATGACACATGCCATGATTTGAAATGTGCAGTATATGATGATTTGTAATCACATTTTTAAAAGGAATAGTACTCACTATATATCTAGTGTTTTCTTACCTGTGTGGTGAGGGTGAACAGAGCACACAGTGGAACGATCACATACAGCTTCATGGTGGATCTCAGAGCAGAGTTAACTGTAACTTTCCCTGAACACTTCCACCAACCTCTGCGCATCAATGAGTGAATGTGCAAGTGTGTTTGGAGCATGTGTGTGTGTATATGTGTGTGTGTGTGTGTCATGCTTCCTTAAAGATGTGATCACTTCCTCCTTGTGGTTGGGATTGCAGTGACATGGAAAACTCCAGAAATACTGGCGGATGTTATTTATGTAATCTGTAAATATCCCTTTTTGTAAGTTACATGTAAGCACTAAAATTTAAGGGAAAAAAAGGTATTCTGAATATCAAAATACCAATTTATGAGCCGACTTTCTGAATTCATAGGTTGACTTATGTAGGAACAATATTATTCAGACTTACTTACAGCAAAATGCACTCAGGTATCAACAGTGAAACCATTCATTATGCAGAATGGTTCGTTTGATACATACATACACATACCTATATATATTTCTGTTGAATTTTTGTGTAAGCAGTACTTAACATTGATTTTGAAAAGTGTTAGACAAATAAAGCTTATTATTATTATAAATCCTGTAGATCTGAAACATTGGAAGAGTAGTTCCAAAATTGTAATCTTTGAAATAATAATTGGGTGGAAATTTTCGCATTCCAGATAATTCTGTGAAAAAGTCTCAGACTCATCTTACTAACTCACACCCACATTTTTGTCAGGAATTCTTTCAAAACATCAGGTCCTAATCAGCAATTAGCATTGTCTTTGTCAAATTGACTGTCTTTGACTGTAATTTAGTGCTCTGTGTAATGGGTGTAGAGTGGACCCAAATGCAGCACGACAGACAACAGAGATGGTTGACGACAATCTGATAGAGTAAGGAAGTCAGCTTATTAGCAGATAGGGTTAATGAGTGCAGCTCTGACCATATAGTCATTTAGCAGGAGGGAAATTAGTATTTTCAGGCAACATTCCTAAGGTGAGATTTAGGCCATAAAAGTCAATGGTTTACATGGTAAATTTCCTATGAGCTGACAAGAGTGAGATGGGGGTGCACAGTTATTCCAGTGACAACGGGCATTAACATAAACACCATAAATTCTGTAGTGTAAGTTTAACACAAGGTGACCACCTCTGGTTGGCTGCTGGGTCATCCTAAATTGCCCAATTGTGAAGTCCAACTATTGTCGGGGTTTGACCAAAACCCAGAAGATAAATGTGGAGAGAGAGATTATTCTTCACTCTGTATTGTGCTTTGGTTTTGGTCACTGCAGAGTCCAGCACTGTTCACTATATGTGGTTATTATTCTTTCAATAAACGGTAAACTTTATTCAGTTGTCTTGAGTTTTCTGTAAAGACCAAGTATAGATTAAAGATCCGGGCAGAGCAGGGAGGCTTTAAGGCCACGGCTCTAACAAATCTTTGATCAAAGCACTGACAGGACACACAACAACATACGTGATAACTGGGGTTTCAGAGAAGGTGAGTCCAAGACAGGCAGGGTCGGCAACAGGAAATCAGTCTAAAAGGTTATCCTGTTAAATAAGGCATTAATACAGTTACAACGATACAACTATCTGGAATAATTATTGAAAATTAAACAGCTAATCAAATAATTTGAGATTATTTAAATACTCCCATTTTAACATAGTCTGTAAGGAGTTAATAACTTGTTTTTTCAGTGCATATATGTGGTACCATAAACAGAGATTAGCACACGCTGCGGATGCTATCAAACATCACATCACATGTTAAGTACAAACCACAGAATTAAAATTTCAGTTTTAGTCTGTTTGAATATGGAACTTCTTCAGTAGATATTTTCAGTGCAGAATGGACACTTTCTGTTCCTCAATCATGTTACCACATCCACAGATACTGTTGACTCGCCCCAAAAAACAAAATCAACTATTAGTCACTGCCTCTCGTCTCAAATTGGATTTTCTTCAAGTGACAACACTGGGGCCTGATGGAGGCAACAATCTGCAGCCTCCATGTATTAGCTTGAAATAGCAACTGCTACTTGCTAAATAGGGTTATATAAACTTTAATTTTTCTACAAACAAAACTTATTTTTCAAATAAACAGCAATATCTACTGTATAATTTGTATAAGTCTTTCTATTAAAATAGACTTAAGTTAAAGGCGCTCAAGTACTACACCAGTGCAATCTTGAGGTATTTTTACTAACTTAAATATGTATTTCAATTTTTGCTACTCCACTACATTTCACAAATGCTGAGTATTGCAAAGTGAGAATCAATATTCTACCCACAAGAAACTTCTAAAATATGATGCATTGTTGTTGAACCACTATAAACTATATCCTTGAATCCTTTTCCACCTATTGCCACGTTACAAGCAATAAATATATTTTATTGGAATTTTATGTGAAAGACCAACACAAAGTGGCATACAATTGTGAAGTAGAGAGAAAATTATGCATGATTAAAAAAAAAATTACAATTTAAAAACTGAAACATGCGGTGTGTAAAAGTATTCAGCCCCCTTTTCTCTGAGTTCAACCAACTGCCTTCAGAAGTTGCCTGATGATTGCTGAATGATCGAGTGTTGACCTAATGACTAAATAGAGTCCACCTGTGTGTAATCTAATCTCAGTACAAATACAGCTGTTATGTGACGGCCTCAGATGTTTGTTAAGAGAATATTGGGACGCAACCAGCATTTAGAAGTCCAAGGAACACACCAGACTGGTCAGGGATAAAGATGTGGAGAAGTTTAAAGAAGGGTTAGGTTATAAAAAGATTTGAACATCTCATGGAGTACAGTTAAATCCATCATCTGGAAATGAAAAGAGTATGGCACAACTGCAAACCTACTAAGACACAGCCACCCACCTAAACTTACAGGCCGAACAAGTAGAGCACTGATCAGAATGCAGCCAAGAGGCCCATGGTGACTCTGGACGAACTGCAGAGATCCACAGCTCAGGTGGGGTATCTGTCCAAAGAACAACTATTAGTCGTGCACTGCACAAATCTGGCCTTTATGGAAGAGTGGCAAGAGGGAAGCCATTGTAAAAGATAACCATAAGAAGTCCTGTTTGCAGTTTGCCAGGAGCCATGCGGGGGACGCAGCAAACGTTTAATCTCAATCAAATAATTTAAGATTCTTTACATACTCCCATGTTAATACAGTTTGCAAGGAGCTAATAACGTATTTTGGTTAGTACATATTTGTGGGACCATGAAAAGAGCTTAGCATGCACCACGGATGATATCAAATGGGACATTGAATGTTTAAAACAAACCACAGAATTAAAATGTTGCCATCCGTTTGGCTATGGAACTTCTTCATAATAAAGTTTCAGTGCAGAATGGTCACTTTCTGTTCCTGAATCATTGCCACATCCACAGATACTTCTTTTAAAGGTGGATTTCCTTCCCATCAAGTATGATTCTAACTTGGCAATGATTGCATTTTTTGTTGCTGTGTGTTTATTTTATGAGATGTTGCTCAGCAGATGTAGTAACCATTTTGAGACTGGAAGAAGGTTCTCTGGACGGACTAAGTCTAAGTTTAAACTCTACGGTCAGCATCGTTGTGTTTGCTGGGGAACGTTTTGATGCCGGTTGCACCCACAGTGAAACATGGTGGAGATCCTATGATGGTATGGGGTTCAATTTGTGGAAACGGCGTGGGCAAATTAGTGAAAATCGACGATATCATGAACAAGAACGTCTAATGTGGAAAAGTAGATAAAAACAATGCCAGCAAGAATGCAAGTGAGGCCAAAGGCAAACAAAATATTACGTTTTTTGGTCATTATGTGTGATGAAGGAAAATTTAGTTATTTCTGTTTGTTATTTGCCAAATAAATAACAGTAACATGTTTAGTTTTAAACAAGTTTTTGAAAGATTTCTAAAATATTTATGTTTTCTCAATTTTATGACAGGTGGTCTAATAAAATTGTTAAGAAGATATTTGTGGGTACCCATAGGGCCCATTGTCATTCAGATATCTTGAGGCCAGAGGTCAACGGACCTTTGACAATTTAGACCAATTTGACATGTTAACCATGGCACCCTTGGTATCATCCTTTTCATCAAAAACCTCACCGATATGACCTGATAATTATTTTTTCACTTTGACTTAATGGATTAATATTTTGAACCCCAAAGACACACAAAAAAAAACATGTATCATGCATCTGATTTTGCAAATACTTTTTTTGTTTTACTTTCAAAAAACATCATGCCTGATGATGAATTGTAAATGTTTCAGGTTTAAAAGATGACACAAATAAACACACATTTTTATGAAAAGTAAAATGAGGATAACATTTGGTTATATGTTTTAATACTAGATATACTTTTAACAGTATATTTTACATTATTTACTTGGCCTATTACTGAGGGAAGTTCACAGCAGGGCTCCACATTTAATTTTTAACAAACTGAATTATCATGAAGGAGTGATGTGATTTGATCATGTCAGCGTGATCTTGGCCTCCAGATGGTTAACTTTGGATATTTCACCCCCTCCTGACAAGTAGCAATGGTTTCCTTAGATCTTCTAGTTCCACAGTCTCAAGCTACTGCCTCTGCAATCAATAAACATTGTACAATATCATACTTACTTACTTACTCACTTAAGTATTTTGCTTATAAAATAAAATGCATTACTGTATTACAATATTTAAGGATGTTTTTCACCCATACTGCACTTGCAACCAACAGGTCATAAAGCAACTGCCAAGAGGAAATAACTAACCTCTGAGGGAAGCAAGGACGCCAGTATAGGAAACATCTAGACCATTCTGAAACTCCATAGTTTCCCAATTTTAGAGTTTCACATCCACATGAGGGGTATTGAGGGTTTGCCATGACTCATCCCTGATGAGAAGTCAAGAAAACGTGTGTTTGTTGTGATTCGACCGAAGAGGAAAGGGAGTGGTGATTTCAGTTTTAACAGCTTCTGTCCTTGTCAGTCCACAATTCACTTCTCCAGCTGTAAACATGCTGCTGCTGCTGCTGCTCCAACTGCTTCTGTCACCAGTGAGTTACAGTTAATATTGCACTGTTAGAAAACTAAGGTTAAAAAAGGAATATTATAGCACTTACTGACATTTTGCTTTGTTTTCAGTTATTTTCGTTTGTCTTGTAAATCTCTAAATTCAACATAAGTTGTTTTATGTGTGTGTAACTGCAGATTGATGGCCAGGCATATCGCGTGTCCGGCCTGAAGAAGAATGGCTCGTGTGTTTGCGAGGTGAACACCACTGTGTGGTCATTCCCTGCTGTGTACTACGGAGCCGTGCTGCAACAGGTTCAGTCCTGTGAAGGATCTTTGAGCAGCCTGCAGGAAAAGGTGAGAGCTATAAGTTAGCATCTATTTAAGGTGGTGAGTTTGGTAATTAATTCAGAGTGTCTCCAATCCATGATTGGATTCAATAATTGCAATTCTTCTAATTACTGTCAGTATTTCAAAAAATATTTAGTTTACCTAACTTGCATGTCTTGTGACTGTGTAAAGTTACAGTACTTAACAAAAGTAAGAAAAAGAACATTTCAGAATATATGAACTTGAACCTGAAACGGTATTAATTTATCAAGAAACAGTAAATGAGTTCCTGTCTGTGTTCCTTTGCAGGTGGAGCTGTCCAACCAGCGTCTCCCTGAGATACAAGCTCTGATTAAGAATGTGACGGACAGGCTAGAGCCTTTCCAGTTTCTGCACGACCAGGGCCTGTACACAGACTTGCCTCTGAACATTCTGGGCCAGGAGCTTAGTCAGCTGGAGACAGACATCGGTGCCGTCCACGCGGAATTCAACAATGCCCAAACAAAGAAACTCTCCAAAGAGGTACAGCAACACAACACAAAAATGATTCCTAAAGTTCCTTCAAGAGTAACAGAAGTGAAACCTTACTTAACTCTGCAGAAACCTGGTTGTTGCATAAGAAAATAGAAATATAACACAAAAAAGCAAATATGTTTTACAGTACATAAGAATGCATTCATAAATTACATTAAGAAAAGTAATAGGACCTTGCTTAATTTTTTAAAGCTTTTTTTTCATATGAAGAAAATAACTGATGTATTTCAACTGCTTTAAGTGTAATAGGTTACCATGTATATTATGTTTGTCTACATACAACATTGTAAGTGTGTGTGTGTGTTTGTATTAGGTGGGTAAACTGCGTACAGATGTAGACAGGATAGAAATGGCAGACACAATTAACATGAAGGGTCTCAAAGAGAAACTGCGATACTTAAAGAATTCTGCTGAGTCCTGCAAGTCCATCCCCAAAGATTTCATAGGTAAGTGTTCTGTTTGTGTGTGTGTGTGTGTGTGTGTGTGTGTGTGTGTATGTCAGTGTGTGTAACAGTGTTTTTTATAAGGTGTGCATAAAAATGCAATTATTTGGGAGTTGAACAGCTGAACAACAACTGAACAATACAAATATTGTGGAAGCATTAATTCATTAAGTGGAAGAACAAATCATCAATAGTAGAAGCACTGCATTTGAAGCCTCCTTCTTACACTACAGTTGTTTGTAAATGCACATGTGTTTGAAGAGGTGCAACCTCTTGTCCAAGTCCCTGCCTCTTAGCTGGAAGAGCTGACGAATCTGCTGAGCTCATTGGTGTTAGCCTATGCTGCTTTGCTCTGAATGGTTGAAGGTTAATTCAGAAGTAATTTTGTCTGCAGCTGCCCACCTAATGTGCATTAGTCAAAATTTGTTGTGAAATTAGTCAAACTTGCATTTCATGGAGGACCCAGGATTTGCAAAAATGTACAATGAAACTCAAGTTCCACTAAATATGAAGTAAAATCTACGCATTTAATTAAAACCTACTGGATATGGTAACAATACGCGAGTGTTGTGATTTTAGCAAGCTTATTCAATTAGCAATACAACATGTTAAGTATAAGATAGACAGATTATTGGCAGGGCAGTAAGGGAGGCTTTAGATGTTTTTTTTATGTTTTCTTCAATGTCCAAAGTAATACGACATTGGTTTGCCAAATCTAAAGAAATATAATCTAAAATTGGAGGTTCAATGTCATTTTATCTAGATTACTGACACTGCTAAGGGGGACCAAGACATTGAAACTATGGCAGAAACACAAGGAGAGTGACACTCTAGATTGTACCGTTCTTCACTTTCCCATCTCTCTCTGTTTTCAGGTAAGGACAGGCACTGCCTCAAGGGCCTAATCTCCAACATCAGTGAGCCTGTCGTGACTAAGATCAGTCCCTATGGTAAGAGCTATGTCTCTGGTTCGTGGGGAAAACAGGCCAAATTGGACAGCGATATGCAGGACAGCTACTGGGTTCAGTGTCTGCTCAACAGCCACATCCAGGGCAACACCCTGCGTGTATATCAAACCTACGAGGACTTCATGGCCTCCACTAACCACAGAGACTTTACAATTGCTCCATCCTACACTGACCCCAAAGCCATTGAGGGTCCCAGTGCTGTTCTATATGGCGATGGATTGTTCTATCACTGTTATCGTTCTGCAGATGTTTGCCGCTACGACCTGAAAAGCAACAGCGTCCAGCGGGTGACACTTCCAGGCACCGGCGTGGGTTTCAATAACAAGTTCCCTTATTGTTACTATGACTGCCGTCTCAATAGTGATGTGGACGTGGAGGCAGATGAGACGGGACTATGGGCCCTATATGCCACTCTAAGTAACCATGGTAATCTAGTAGTGAGCCGGCTAGTTTGGGACAGCGAGGCTGAGACACTTAATGTCACACAGACATGGGAGACAAGGCTGTTCAAGAAGGCAGTGAGCAATGCTTTCATGGTGTGTGGTGTGTTATATGCAACTCGTTATGTGGATGAATACCGCGAGGAGGTGTTCTACGCCTTCGACACAGCATCAGGCAGAGAGGACAGCTCATTGGCACTGCCGCTGGAGAAGGTAGCAAAGGGAGTGGCCAGCCTGAGCTATAACCCCATCAATAGGCAGATCTACATGTACAACGATGGATATCTGCTGGCTTACCAGGCCTCCTTCTGATCTAATTTTAGCCATTTCATGTAACACTTATAACATGATTTATATCAGAAATATGCCAAACTATCAGTAATATTAGCAGTTATTTACTCTCCAATCTTTTGGATATATCATATACTGTTAACAAATGTTTGTACACAGAATGGAAGGTCAATCTTCAAATGTGATGATTAACTCTGACAGGATGTACCCAATAAAGAACATGGTCCTCATGTTGTAGGCTGTAATTGTATTTTTTGTTATCTATCTATCTATCTATCTATCTATCTATCTATCTATCTATCTATCTATCTATCTATCTATCTATCTATCTATCTATCTATCTATCTATCTATCTATCTATCTGTAAATGGATGGTAAATAGACTGCACTTATATAGCTCTTTTCTAGTCTTTGCAACCACTCAAAGTGCTTTTACACTACAGACTGCGTACCAACTGATCCATTTTGCAGCCTACTTTACACTGATGCAGGTGTGGAAGAAGTATTTAGATACCTTACTTAAGTAAAAGTACAATTCAGAATTACTGGACTACATTTTAAAGTCCTGCTTTCAAAACTTACTTAGTAAAAGAACAAAAGTATCAGCATCAAAATGTATGTAAGTAACAGTGTAAGATGTAAGTAATACTCAGATTATTACATTGTTTTACTGTATATTCCAAATATATTATTGGATTATTATCTTCATCTTTATGTAAGCAGCATTTTACTATTGTCCAGGTAATATTAACCACTATCTATAGTTACATGGTTTGATTTATTAACGTGTTTCATTTCAAATTGATCAAATTAGTCGAGTAAAAAGTTATGTGGAAATACTCAAGTAAATTACAAGCACCTCAAAAATGCACTGATGACTCTCCTTACAGCCATCTGAAGGTTTCTGTTCCATCTGCTGTCTCTGGAGTGATGTTGGGCGCTGTAAAGCCACAATTACACAGAGAACATCTGACTATTGTAAAAAATAAAAAAATAAAAACCCACAGAAGGTTCGATGCTTATGTCTACATCAAACGTGTCGTTTTGATAGAATATTCTACACTTTCTAAAAGAAGCCAGGTGTGTGTTGGAGACTGGCTTATTGAAATCACGTGAAAACAGTACCAGGTCAAATGTGGGTCACTTAAAACGTCTCTCTCAGCTAATGACTCCTCTTCACCGCATTTAGCAAGCTCCCGATGCACTTGGCAGGGAACTGCGATCGGGCTGCTCCGCTGAGTTCATGTAACATAGAGCCCGCTGTGTTCTCTTGTACCCGCAGAACAACAACTTTTGACTCGTTACGGGAAAAAAAAATTACATGTGGAGGTAAAAACAAAAATGCAGGGAAAACACTGACACCTGCTAATTGTGAGGACCGACAAGATGGACATCTGAAACATGCTGCATCTTAAATAATGAAACACAAAGCAATTGGAAATCAGCACGTGCGTGTTATGTTGACCTACCCAACCACTAGTTGACCTTGTATCAAGTTTAAATTTACTCTTTTTACATGGATGTTTATCCTGCTGTAAAATGTCTATAGCAGCTTACTTTAGTATCTGCACAACAGTAAAAAGCAGTAGTGACTCTGGTGGTTCCCAGTAGGGGGCGATGTGATCTCACACTGAAGTCATGAGGACAGATGTTTGCTCTGCTGTGGCCTGGTTTCCAGTTTCTGGCTGGCTGCCTCTCAGACACACCCAAAGCTCTGCTCACATAATGACAGACCTGCTGCCCTGCAGATTTAAAGAAGCCAAACAGCAGTCGGCTGGCTCGGGACAAAACTTGACGGTCTGCTCTTTATCCTGTATGTGGTCAGGCTGATTTCATGTTTCTGTACAAGGAAAGCAGTCTGGGCAGGATTGACATGTTCTGTAATGATATGCTCGGACACTGTAACATTTTGGTAACCTTCACAGTCATGATAATTATCTTCAGATCCTCTCTTTCATCGTGTTGCTCAGTCCCCTTCTGTGGAAAAGAACAGATCGGTGAAAATGGTTATAGAGGCACACATAAAATGTAGAAATAGATGTAAAAATGCAACAATGTCTCTGAGATCAATGTGGTTTACAGTTGGTGAGACATATAAACGGAATCAATCCTTAGAAATTCAACAATAACTGGATGTAATGTCATAAATGGAACTAATATTCATGTTCTCCACAGAATGAACGGTAATAACACTAGTGACTGTCTGACTTTTCATTTTGAACCACTGTCCGGTGGATATTGTAGTTTGTCCTATAGTCTAATGTCAAATTTTGGCGTGCTAAATTAAGATGTGACCATGGAAAATGTTACGCCATCATATATAAACATCAGCATGTCCGCATTATCATTGTGAGCGTGCTAGCTAATGTTAGCATTTTCAAGTATAGTCTCATAGAGCATCTAGCATGTCTGTAGCCTCTAAACTGCAGAATTAGATTCAAGCCCAGCCAGGAGTGAGCAAGACTACACAACATATACAACTACACCAACTCCTCTGGAAGCATTTAAACTGGTTCCCAGCTTGAATCTTGTAGTTTTCTCTTCCACAGGTACAGCATGTTTCCTCATGGTAGAAAAAGAAGCTGCAGCATTTTCTTTCTTTTAAGCCAAGGAAAGACTGCAGAGAGAGGCAGGCTGAAAATGCTGGCTCCACACAGAAAGGCTGCTTCAGCTGCCCAGCAGATTCTGATCCAGCAAATAAGCTGGAGAGAGTGCTTGTTGCAGGAACTGAGACTTAAGGCCACACCAGTGAGTTTAAAAATGTTTTTTCATCAGTTCATTTCAGGACAGAAGTTTAACTGTGTGATGACTGAATGTTGCGTCCTGATGCTTTACTGACCACTTACAGCACATCCTCACTTATTACCAGGAAGTCCATCCTACTTTCTCCCCAAGGCAGAATCTTACCATGATAATAGCCTGATAGCTTCACCTTTACACATCATCACACCATCATTGCCTATAAATATGTAATGGCCACATTTAAGAGTCGATCTGATACATACAGCCATTATTACTTGCTGCCAGTATCAAATACAGATGATTACCAGTAATGGCTGCAGGGAGCTGTCACCCTATCTTCCTTAAAGCTGCAAAATCCAGGGTTTCATGTAAGCCAGGCTTATCAGCTTAAATCACAGGCCGCTGTGAAGGACCGTCCCTGTCCACACACTAATTCAGGAAGTACAGACTGTTAATATTATTCAAATCTTAGTATGTTCACTGCCTCATTATCGTAACACCATGGGTATCTGTGCCAAATCTTGTGGCAAACTTTTCAATAGTTTTCAAGTCATCCCACTAATAATCAAAAGTATAAACCGCTGGTGGCACTAGAGCAGGGGTGTCAAACTGATCCAGTAAAGGGCCGAGTGGCTGCACGTTTTTGTTCCAACCAAGCAGGAGCACAGGTGATACTGATAACTAATCAACTGAGTGCAGACAGTTCAGGTGATTAAATGATTGGATTCAGGTGTGCTTCTGCCACTCTGCCCTTTCCTGGATCAGTTTGAAACCCCTGCACTAGAGGAAACATCAGAGGATCAGCAAAGTCAGTGGATTTCAAAATATGAATCTATGGTAAGTACAACTTAATGTCAATCCATCCACTGCTTGCTGAAAGATTTCAGTCTGGACCAAGCAGAGGGCCAACAGAACAATGCTATCCTTACGCCTGGCATTACTAATAATCAGAATGTAATGTTATGTGGGCTTGAAGGGGTGGAGGCTGTGGGCGTGTAGACCAGTGGAACTTGGCAGGTGCTAAAACACAGATTGTCTATTCAATCCACTGTTCAAATATCCTCTCATTTATCATCCCTGGTGTGGTTTTTTTTTTCACACAGTCTTTTAGTTCTTAAGACTTTGCTGTACACATGCACTTACATGCAATATGCATAGACATCCAGTACAGAATGAGACTTGAATTACTTAAAGATCCAAAGAAATCTTGGGATTAAAGTTGTTTTAGAAAAATATTCAAGCCCCGTTTTAAGTAAACATAACAACAACTTCTTCAGGCGTTCAGGGTGTTTTCTGTTCCCTTTTGGTTTAAGTGTGCCACACCCCGACCCCCTACATGTCTTGTAAGACATGAATATTGTCCAGTGATTTGGTGAACTCTTGACATCATGTTGTATTTTCTTCCTCCATCCCCTTTTTTTTTTTATTTCTGAAGTTGTGTTGAAGGGAGGTTTAAAGTATAGCCTGTGGCCCTATCACATCACAGTCACTATAACTGGTTTCATGCTGTTGTATATGAGTGCACAGAAAATAGGAGGAGAAAAACAATAAATAATGTTATTACTGAATTTCATATAATGACCTATACCGCTATCATAAGTTATGTGAAAAAAGTAATCACATTTGTATGCGGAGCAGGAACATAAAGGGGGAATGCCTCAGACAAAATACCATGAAATGGACTGAATGTATAGAACAACACTCGCCTTTGATGCAAAATGAATTTCAGTGCAAACTGACAATAAAGTGGTATCGTATCGTATCGTATCGTATCGTATCGTATCGTATCGTATCGTATCGTATCGTATCGTAGTATTTAACGTCATTGCACCTGTTTTCCTTGTATTTCAGAGTGGCTTATCATCAATGCTATTTGTGACTCAACTTGCAAACCAGATGACTCACTGATTCTCCGTTACAAATGAAAAAATTTGTAAGTTTAACCTCTTGTCATCTGGCTCAAAATTCTGTTTTAGGCTCTACTTGTTTGTGTAACAGGCTGCAAGCTCCAAGAGCAAAAAACACAGAATGTGACTTTAATCGGTAGCTCTTCAAATACACGCATTTCTTCTGTTGGTCTTCAAACTGGGCTTTAGTCTTATGCTTTTAAGCCAAATATAAACTGTAGTTCTTTGGCTCTGATAACGTTTAATTAACCAGTAAGAATGAATCTCTTCTACCTCCTGAGAGGCTCTGCCTTCAAACAATATTTGTGTAGCTAAAATTTCCAGTCTGGCAGAAGCCGGGGGAACACGGCAGCACACACTGTACCAAAAGAGGATAATGAAAATGACTTTCCCCCTCATTGAGTCAACACCAGTGGCCGGGCATTACTGCTAAAATATTCTGACAGACTCATTTTAAGATATAATCTCATCAAATGTCCCCTCAGGGAGCAAACTGATCAAAGCCTGATGTTTGCTATGTGACCTGAATCTTTATGTGTATTGACATACACTATCAATATGGTCTGAAATACAGTCCTGTCCGAAACTGGACGGTTTCAGTTGAAGGCTGTAATAAAAGAAAAAAATGTGAGATAAAAGAAGAGTGCAGTGGGAGGGAGTGTGAAGAGTGTAGATGATGAGAAATGAGGGAGAGAAAGAGTATTGCTATGTACAAAACTAGAACAAAAAACTTTGAATCAGTCGGGGTTATTGTTGTTGTGTTCTGTTTTCCAAGTTTATTAAATATGAACCCCTTTTGCTTACTCAACTTTTGTATATTACCAAGCTGCCAAGACTTAAGTATTATAAATTTGAGCTTCACTTGTTCATATTTTTTTATTTAACTATTTATTAAATGTGTAACATGAAAAGAATGGCCCGAAGTTAAAACCTCATTTAGCAGTTCCCCTCAGCTCTACAAAGCTTTTTTTTTGTTTCTTTTATCTTTTGGGCCACAAATTTTTTTTTCTGGTTCTGTCTCACCACTCCTTTACCCTCAGCTGTTTTCTGGGAAAGATTACTGATACGCTACCTGCCCTGTAACAAGAGAGAAACAGACAAACTTGTTTGTCTAATGAGACTTTGGTTTTAAAGAGCAACACAAAGCTAAAAGGAAGGTGGATATTGGACTTCCATCCAGCAGGCAGCCAAACAATAGGACTCCAAAGGACCGCTAATGATTTATTAACACATTCAAATCAATGCCACTTTAATTTTTTATCCAGTTTATGAAAACACTTTGTTGCATATACACAGTCAGTTAGAGCATTATGACCCTTGCGTAATCAAAAAGCTACTTTAGCACTTTATAAATGAAAATGAATATCGAAATTCTCATTGCTGCACACGGAGGGGAGGAGAGGAAAGGGAAAGGAGTGAAGAAGGGATGCCTGTGCAGACATCAGGCACCAGCAGGAGGTTGGAAGCACTGACCTCCCCTCTAATTTAAGAGAGTAATTACACACCAGTTTTACCCCACCACCTCCCTCACTACTGTGACTCCTCCCAGCCCCTCTTTTCCTCCCCTTCACCTCAAACCATCCCTGTCCTCCTCATATCCCGTAATTACCCACACTGCACCTTGATCCATATTTTCTTAACTTCCATGGTGGTTTAGTCAAGCAGTGAGAATGTGTATACAGTTGACCAATAAGCACATTTATAGAATCAATTTGGAATCATTAAAATTAAAAGGAAACTATG
>CAFUXE010003125.1:155584-183436 GCA_903364295.1 Serranus cabrilla | reverse complement strand
CCCAAAGTCCATTAATAATTCAAATGTTTGACTGAATTGAATTATTTAGCTAAAACAGATAACATGCTCTGTCCTTTCTCTCCTGTCTTACTACTAATAATCACAGGCTCTGCTCATCCAATCACAGTTATCCCTCAGTCCTGTTTAATGTCTAAGGCTCTACAGTGCTCTATCATTTATCTCCATGATGAGAATTTCCATCAGCCAATAGCTGGAGGCTGCTCCACTGATTACCACAGACACATTATTCATTCATAGAGTAAGATGTCTCTCAGTAAAGTAGAGAGTAAAGAGTCCAGATGGGTTCTGAAAGGAGAGGGTTTTCTGGTGATATAAACCAGTATATCTGCCTCTGTTTTCGATGTTCTGTATGATTTATTTATGATCATTTCTACAGAAAAAAAGTGAATGAATATGGCATTATCAGAGTTAACATTTTATATTTTTATGCAAATCAATTAAATATCTGTTTTTATATCTTCCCCTTATATCAAAAAAAAACTGTGAAAAGTGAAATCAGACTGAACACAGTAAGAATGAGAGTCTGTGTCATTATTCCCACTGATTCTTACTTTGTTACCTTCGCCAAGGAGGTTATGTTCTTGCCGGCGTTTGTCTGTCTGTTGTTTTCTGTCTGTCAGTTTGTTGGTGTACAAAATAACTCAAAAAGTACTGCACGGATTTGGATGAAATTTTCCAGAGCTGTCGCCGGAAAATGCGGATATCTGTTTTAATGACTGAAATTTGTCAAAAACAAATGCCAAATTAAAGCCAGATGACAAAATAAATGCTGTTGGAGACCTTGACCTGGACACTGGATTAAAAAAAAACTGACTAATGCATAGCATAGTGACTGAAAATGAATACACGCATTATATAATAAATTATGTCAAATCAAAAGTCACTCCTAAGAATTTTGGCCTACGCTAGTTAACTAGTGCATGAAACTGACGGTCGATATCAAGGATATGGAAATGCTCAAATGGATTTCCATAAACATGCCTCTTCACTAAGGAGGAGAATGACACGTGTAACCATGGTAACTGCACTTAACAAAGATGGTCTGACCTCTAAATACTTAGAGGTCTAAATGTCTAATTGTATCGCATGCTGGCAAATTGTGCCCACATATGACATTTTCCAACTTTCAGCCCCTCCCTTTTTATTCGCATCACTGGTCCTGCTTTGCTATGATCCTGTCCTATATAAAATGAAAGGGGTTGATGTTTGTGTGTCTCTCAGTGAGTCTTTACATTCCCTTTATCCTGCTCAATTTGCATCACTGATGCTACATGCGCTCCCCACTGCAGGGCAGCAAATAATCCAAAAGATTGTTCCCCAAAATATTGTTCATTGTCTGGGTTTAGATTGAAAGTAAACATTAAATGTTGGATAACCTTTGAAAAGACTCCCTGAATCATTTGCCAGTCACCGGTCACCTGACCTCCTGGGTGAGGGGCGGAGTCTATAAATTGTTTGTTCACCCTTTGCACTCCTTGCTGACACACCTGTCTGTCCACGTTCATGGAGAAACTTTGTGTGCGACTTCATGTTAACGTGAGCGATCAATTTATAATTTTGATGATTTCATTGGATACCTTTTTGTCGAAGCTTAGCTACCATGTGCTCTGCTGCTAATCCTTTGTTCCCAGACATGTGCCATGAGCCATGTGAGATTGTTTGTTTGTTACTTTAAACATTCAACTGTTTAGATAGGATGTTCAGAATTGTTTGAGGCTCAATCAATATTGTTTCTTTTGTTGTTGTGTTTTCTCATTTGCCATTGTGTTTTCTCTGTTGCTAGCACCGTAGTTGATGCTTCTTGTCTATTTGTTATTGGATTGTAGAAATCAGTTTCCTTCAAGAACTAGTAACATTTGACACTACTGACAGAAAGAATGTTATAGCATGCAGAGTGCAACTGCTTAAGCAGCTAATGTACGCCATTGTTTGGTTTTTCTTGTGTAGATTAAAAGGAGTGCTACTCACCTAGGAATCAAGGCCATAGGAAGGAAAAAAATAAGTAGGAAGTTACAGTGTAAAGTATAGTGTGTGGGGGGGAAGAAGAGAGATAGACAAGAGGGAAGATGAGACAAAAGTAGCAGAGGAGCCACTGTTATCTGTAATGAGAAGTGAAGTGAGACAGACAATACAATAAGTGTGGTGTAGGCTCCAGACAGCATACTACATCAAATAAGAAAACCCAACCCTCAGTTATGGATACCAGACAAGAAGAGACAATAAGAGAATGTGTGTATATTTGTCTTTGTGTGTGATTCATGAGCAGGTCTTTGTGTTTGTGTCTTGCGGGGCTGTCATGGAGATGAACACAGGACGACCACAAAGGTCTAATGATGATCTTAAAATGAGTAGTAGAGCTTATCAGTCAGGGGCTTTATTAAAATTGTGGTCTGTGTGTAATTTGTTATTGGCTCTGAAAATGTGCAGGATATGAGTAAAAGTCCAGACGCTTATGCTTGAAAACACAGTCTGATGCAAATCTGTCACAAGACTGTATATAAAAAATGATAGCTTTGGTTAGCTTACAGCGGCTGCAGCTATACAGCTAGCACCATTATGTCAATAGTTTTGTAGCCTTAAAGTTAAATGTAATGAAACAGCAATCAGACATTAAATGGGCTGATAACAACCTAAAAACCTACTAGTAGGTAGAGTAGGTCCCTTCTTATGGGATGATAATTTTTAGTAAAGCTTGTTCCCTAAAATAAAGTTATTCTCTGAGTATGGGTTGGGACTAAAGGTGCAATTTTTTATAAGATTGTGAGATTTAGATGGTGGACTGTCAACATAAACACTGAAATGTGTTCCTTTGGGTAGCAAGGGGAAAGATGGCTGACTGGAAGCCATGTGTTTACACCGTCATCGTTTCTTGTGAAAGTCTGAACATGGAATCATTGTAACTTTCATCATCATCCCAGCCTGTGAGAGGCAGCAATGTGCTGCAGGTCACCTGCTGAAAGTCCAAAAGAAGCAGAAGCTTGTTGCTGACTGGCAGACAGACCATCCATTTAATGATGAAAAATTACTGATCAATATGTAATTTTTCTCACTAAATGTTTCTCTTTTGCTGCTTTTTCAGGTTTGCTTGTGTGTTTTCTGTGAGCTTCTGATCATGAAAGGAGGGTTGAAACTGGTGTGAAGGAATCCTTAGTGATGAAAAGTGCCTTTATTTAACTTACCCTGTTGATGGAATAGGTAATGGTAAATGAACCCCTATAAAAATGTCTACTCCTCAAGAAAAGGCTCAATGTGTATCATGGTATTGTGTAGGAACAAAGATATAGGACATCACTGACCTAAAGCAAAAGATCACTGTGTGTCATTGTGACCATTGATGAGGCTCTGCTACAGACAACATGGCAACAAATCGAGTGCTGTCTTGATGTGCTTCGTGCAACAAATTGTGTCCATGTTGAGGTGTAATAAATGAGGCACAAAACTTCAATATCCACTCCTCATTGTTTATAATTTCCACATATTTGTCCGTTAATTTGCTAAGTTTTAAAGAGACTTTTTGGACATCCTATATTACCTCATCTCTATTGCAGCCAGTGTTGTTGTTGGCATTTTATTTCAGACTCTGCAACACTAAGTTGTGAGATAAGTCATTTTGGATTGGGGATTTGAGCAACTGAATTTGACTCCCTCATTCTGACTCTGCTCTGCACTTCTGGTGATCAGTCAGAGAGTAACTAGGCTGTATACCGTGGTATGAATATGAGCTACTCAGCAAATATATGCTTGACAACTTTGCCCATATTTTTTTTTTTGTAACACACACACACATTTACCACCTAGCTTAGCAGGAGCAGGAATTACTGTCATTGTTAATGAGCAAAGGCAAGGACCAGCTTTGTATAATTCATCCAAATGCCTAAGAGAAGTTCATTATCATTCAGGCTATATTTGTGTGTGTGTGCTCACTGTTGTGGTGGATTACAAAATTAACAAGAAGCTTCAAAGCCAGATGGATCATTTTGATAGTGAGGAGCTTCCTGTTGTATAATAACTGCACTCTTACTAACCAGAGATATGCATGAGTGGACTGGGGGCTGATGAACATCCCACCTACCGTCACTTAAAAGTAGTGTTTCCAGTCATTCCTCTGCATCAAATCTGACATTTGTTTCTGCACAAAGACACTGCTACACACATACCCATAACCGTATCCAGTGTATTACATAGCCTTGTTTGGAGAAGCAGTGGACCAGTACAGAAGCTAAGCAACATACTGCTGTGGATGTCATATTAGTTTCAGATTCAAGACCGAAAGCTGCACATTAACACCAACAAACTAGAAGATCATTCGACCAACAACTCCTGTTTTCTGCGGGATAGTAATACTGTTTTTGTCAAACTAATCTGGTGGCTTTGAATGCTGCTGAGAGCATCATGTTAAACTTTTCAACCGTCGCATTTCAAAATCTCAGCTGTTGCTTTGTTGTTTACAGGTGTTTGGGAATGCTCTTTTGGGGGTTGCATGATGTCTTATAAATGTCCTAAAGTGATTTTACAATTAAACTGGAAAAGCACTCGGAGAGCGCAGACCTCCGCCAAGGCAGCTCAGGGGAAAACATAACCTCCTTGGCGGAGGTAAAAATATCCGAGGGGTTTACACTGGCTGCAAAATAGCATAACACACCTGGCACTGCTGCTGAAGTTGTACTGTGGGAAATTTAGGTGCCAGGATTTGTCAAAGAAAAAGAATGCTACAAATGTAAAATACATTTTGGTTCACAGTGAGATTTGGATAAAATAATAAATCAGTATTTCAATGAAAAGTGTTTTCTATTCCTCATTTTGTAGCACACAGCAACTCAGTAACTGCAAAGTACATGTGTGAGTGTAAGAGCTTCAGTATTTCACAATGTAAATTTTCTGCTCCCAAACTTACAGAAAGGAAAGGTTCACAAAAATAAAGAAGACACCTGTAGGAACATCAAGTGAAGCCTGATGGGCAGTGAAGACACCGTGGTTTGGTCTGAATCCTGGCGGTGCGTAGGAGGCTCGCACATCTATCCTCACCGGAGGGTAAGACAACACAACACAAAAACACTGCTTGGCTTTTCCCTTACTTACTTTCTCTCATCATCGTGTGCATTCACCATGAAGCAGTTCATCTCAAAGGTCTTTTCATGGCTTGCCGACACCCAAGCGTAACAAAATTTAGTTCACACCTTTGGAAATTATGTTGAACGGAATTAAGGAAATTTTTGATCTAACAAACTAAATACTGTTTTCAGGAGAGCTTGTCAGTGGTTTCTGTTTGATTACTCAATACTCATTTCAACTCTGCTTCACCTTCACCTTTTCATTTCAGAATCCACTAACTGAATGCACTATATTCTACATATACATATATATCTTGCAGACTGAGACTCAGGCAGGGATAAGAGTCTCTTCCCCTATGCAATCCAGCTTAGAATACCATGACTGAAATATATGAAAGCCATGCTCAATTATGTCTCATAAGCTGTTACAGCTATTTTTTGGTTGATACCATTTGTTAAACACATTTGGTTCAAAATGTACCTATTGACTACTCTTGGGGGTTAAGAGTCTCCAGTTATGAAAGACTGTTCTCAGGCAAGCAGCACTCTGAGCTAATGCTAGCATCAGCATGCTAACATACCCACAACAATAATATTAAGTCATGCTGAAGTTTAGCAGGTATATACACTGTTAGTTTGGCATGTTAATAAGCAGTAGTAACATTTGCTAATCTCTACAATACACATACGTAGATGACTACGGCTGGTGTTAGGGGATGTCATTGGTTTTGCAGAAATAAAACCGAAGTATTCAACACACTTTGACATGATGAAGGTACTGAAAAAAGGGATTATCAGAGTCAAAAGAATCCAGAGCCAGGAATTTCTGTACAACATTTGGTGCCATTCCCTGTTACTTTACTGGATGAGCTGAAACTTTGGTCTGATCTTGGTACGCTGCATGTTCTTTGCAATGATTACTGCTTTTATGTTCTGGCGGGCTAAAGATCATTTTCAACTCCGATGGATTGCCAAGTTCTTTCCTATTCTATTGCTCCTGTGCTTTTGTCTTTTACAGAATTCTGGGATTATTTTTACATAATGTTCATTACTTTGTAATGTAGTTCTGCTTTTTTACCAACTCATGAATGAAACAAATCTTGTTTAGCTTTGCAGACATGTACTATGCAACATGTAATTTAACAAGGCTCACTGCAGAGGGATCTATTCTGGGTTTTGTAGGTACCAATTCTCCTGCATCTCTGATACAACTGCCAACATTTTCTTTGTTACTTTTTTTTTTCGCTGAATCATATTTCCCCCTCTATAGCCATCAATTGAAGGGTTTATATTTGCCTTAAGTTTTTCACTGTGTTTGTTTTCTTTCTTTTTTTGTCTATTAAATCCAAAGTCATAACACAGTCTCTGTATTTAATCTAATTTGATACCAAACTTCTAAATCCACTTACATAAATAGACTACATTTAAGGAGCAAATTGGAGCAGCAGCTTATGACTGACAAGATGTTTGTCTACCCCTGACATATGTTGGCTCAAAAACAGCTATTTTGCATATGGAAAATTATATATATTAGCTCTCTGAGGGTGTGCTACATCTCTTGAAGTGTCTGTTTTAAGACTGAACACACTTAGAACAGTCAACATCACAACAACTGTAGTCTGTATTGGATTTCAGTAAACCAGTTTCATGGTGGTGGATTCAAGGGGAGTCTCTACGTCTGATATATAAATTAAAAAACCCTTTGTCGTCTCGTGACATCTGTTTTGACAAAAGTAATTTTATAAAATGACAGGAGGCCAAGGTGTGGTTAATAAACAAGAATTAATAATTGTCTGGTTCTAATTGTCACTTATGCATATCATATAAGCACCATTTCTTTTTTGTCACATTCATGCAAAAGATTATGTACAATTGTCTGCTGTTTCCTTCATTATCGAAGGCTCATTGCATTTTTATCAAAATGTATATTGGTTCTTTTTTTAATAGTCCTAACCGATTGTTATTTGTTTGTTTGTTTGACTGACTGTTTTTAATAAATGTCTCCTGAATGGATGTGTTGCTCTCAGGTGCCAATCAGTGTGAAGCCAATCATCAACTGGTTCTCTAAAATAGCTTGGAGGTGCCCTTGATAAACTCAAGCGTTAATTGACATAGTACAACACAGTGTTGTAATGTGTTAGAGAATCTGTGTCCTGTCGGACAGCAACTGTAATTATCAATAAAGCGATGCATGAACAGCTCTGCCTAAGGGGTGTTTTCTAGGGTTGCATTTGAATTTTGGGTGATTTTCTTTTGTGCTGTGCATTATTTTTTACTTTTCTGTATAACACTGACAGTCTGTCAACAAATTGCAGTACACACTCTGATGGCGTAAAGGTGGAAATGTGAATCCCGTCCACTCAATTTCCCACATAATCAGCAACTTTGTACTGTTGAAAGTGATATATGACATACAGAAAAATGCAGCCATGTGTATTTTTAATCATATTCGTCAAAACCTTTGCCAGAGTTCATCAGAAAGTACAATGTACACTGTTAACATGACTAATTATTTTGATTATATTGTCTGCTAATGTACTGACATGTTCATAGACATGTTGATATTTACTTTTGAGAAATAAACTATGGATTTTGAGAACATGACAGACTTTTGCAGGTAATTTATTTGTTTTGCTGTCGGTATGGATTTGTTTCTAGATATGCACTCATGTATTGTTTTGTAAATGTTAAGGATGATTCAAGAAATGAACCCAAAAAAAACTTTGATATCCATGGTTGCAATTTAGTTGTAAATGCTTTGGATGCAATCACTCAAATGTTGAAAGGATTCATAAACATAAACCATAAACATACCCTGCTTATGCAATATCATATTCAAGCTCTTGTAGAGGGAAATATACATTTATAGGATCAGACCTCTGTCACAGGGTCTGGGTGATCCTCCCTTTTTTTAAACAACCTCTATATTGATGCTTTTAATGCACTCCAGTATTTAATTCACAAAGAAAGAAAGAAAGAAATCCTAGTATGAATCCATTTAGTTTCATTGTGATTTAGAAAAGGTTGGTGGGCCACCCAGTAGTTCTGATGTTGGGGGTTAATTGTAGGTTGCACATACACATCAAGGCCTAACAGAGATATAGCAAGACAAGAAGACATCCCTGCCCATCCACACACATACACCTCCACCCCCACGATTCCATTCAAAAGGCTTGATTGACATGAAAGTTTCAAAAACAATATTGCAAGAGTGAACATATATTTGCCCAAATACTGGGACAGTTTACAATAAAAGTAATATAAAAATTAACACAATATTAAGGCTGATTTTTATACAATGCTCTCTCTCTATCTCTCTATCTCTCTCTCTCCAGAGGCGGTCGCTAGGGGAGTGGGCGTGGCGTCGTAGTCAGGCAGTGACGTCAGGGGGAGCTGTTCAAAGTGGTGTGGTGCTGAAGAGACAACGCTCTTCTCCTCTCAGTCTGCCAGCCAGTCGCTCGCTCGGTTGGTCCGTAGCCATCAGCTGGTCCGTAGACGCTGCTTTTCACCGCCTCAGAGATCGTTTATTCATCAGTTTTAATCAGCACCATTTACACATCGCCTCGAAGCCCATGCGGTAAGTCGCTCTTTTCCGTCTATTTCTTTGTCTGTGTGTCGGGAAGCAGCATGGATGATACTTCACTCCTTCACTGGGTTGAAACGAATATTAATCATAAGTGATCGCTCTCCAGTGAGATCATTTTCAAGTGTACGGATATATCGCTGCTGACTGTAATTATCAGTCCGTGTGCATGTCCACTGAGGCCAGTCTTCCAGCCGCGCCTAAATCTTGCCCTGTGCCTGCCTGGGTTGAAACATTTGACTCATATTTGCATGATCCTATGGTTAGAGATTCTCTCTCTCTCTCTCTCTCTCTCTCCCTCTCTCTCCCCCTCTTCCTGTTAGCTCTCTCTATCTGCCCCTCAGACATATGTTGGTTACACCAGGATGATTCATTGCAACCTCAGATTAATGAAATTCTGTATTGTCGAATCATTCAGTTGTATTTTTTTATTTTTATTTTTCAGTTTACTGGACATTAACATGGTCTATGGCTTTGGTGGCAGAGATACATACTGAAACAGACCAGTTAGTGGTCAGGTTGCTAATGTGTTTTTTGTGGCTGATACAACATCACAGCTTGTGGGAGAAAGTACAGGAGCTGGGAAGCGTGTTGAGGTGTGTCTTTTTTGATTTCAGAGTACATTTAGGTGTGGCCCAGCTGGCCTCTCCTTCACTCTCTTCCTTTCCCCTCCCTTCCCATCTCCTAACCTTTTCTTGCCTCAGTTTTTGTCATCTTGGCTTATGTGAAGAATTAAGCAGGTGCTGTGAAGCTGTATAAGCTGCACATTTAGGGTACTAACATTGATAGGGAAGTGAATGGCAATCAATTTTATTGTCTTTTTGTCAGTGTTTATAGCCTTCTTTTTCTATCAAGTATTCATATAATATTAAATGCCTACTTCTTTCTAACCCTACACCTCCAAAAACTTCCTGTTAAGTATTGGAACTAAACCCTGACCCTAATAACATCACCTTGACATCATCAGGGTTATTTTTTCACAAGCTGAGTAGCAAACCTTGTGACAAGTAAACCCTTTAAGTGTCAAAAGAGGACAAATTGTCCTATCTTCTTGTGCATCCGATATTGAAAAACGGCTTACTTTGTTTCGTGATATCTGAGAACATAACAGAATATCATTATGGTGTGATGGTAACAACATTGTTTCTTGTTTGTAAGATATTATGGTTGTGTTTCTGAGTCTGGAAGAATCCAGTGTTTGTGAAGCTCAGTATTATGTACATAAGGCTTTTTGAACTTTCCACTTGGCTTCCACAAGATGCACACAGGCCATCTGGGTGCTCACGGGGTGCAGCTCGAGCTGTCTGTGCTTCCTGAAGTGAACACATCTTGACATTTTAGCACACAGGCAGATATGTGAAAGGTGACATTGCTGACATCATGACAGGCCTGCAAACGTACAAGAAATAAATGTAAAGTGTTCACAGAGGATAAATATAGGTAGTTGGAGAGCAGCTCCTCCCTCTCAGTTATTTCTTTATATCTAAGATAGGTGAGCTTATACTTCTCCCTGTGGATTTTGATCTCGATCTGTAGCTAACTCTTCTCACATTTACCCAATTATCTCTTTATTACAGTAATCCTGGGCCTTTAGTAAATAAACTGCTTGCCTTTGACTAAGTAATTTACATGGTTGTTGGCTTTAGACCAGCTTTCCAAAGGAGCAGAAGGCTTCACAATATGTCTGCAACTTTAAGGATAATTCTCAGACTAACCTTATAAGGACTCCTTCATTCAATGTCTGATTGATTAAATCATCACCTTCTGTTTATTATTTTTGACTTGAAAGTATAAAAAGAATTATATTAGTGCAAATGGTTGCGAGTGTTTTTTGTGTCAGTTTTAGATCTAAAATTCTTAAAAAGAAGTGTCTTTATTAAACTCTGAGAGCTAAGAGCTTTGATGCTCAGTATCCCAGAACAACACTGTGGGCAGATAAACATTTGAATTCAACCTCAGAACATGCTTATTATTCAAATCCTACATGGACAGTTAGTATAATTCATGGGCTATTGACTTGTATTCATGGTATGTATTTCAAAATCAAGAAATTGCAGTTAAATTAAATATTTCCCAAGCATCTAGGTAACCCATACATCCAAGGGCCTTTCTTTTGTTGGAAAAAAAAGTCAGCAGGGGAAAAGGTCAATGCCCAACCTTCTCCCTATCCACATGCTCCAAATGGGCCTCTTGGTGAGCCAGCAGACTGGGTTTCTGTTCATGAGAGAGCAGGCAGGTGGTTCTGGAGCTGGACAGACAGGTGGGGGGTTGGGTGGGGCTAGTGACACCTGATAGTGCAGCATCTGGTTTCTCTGCCTTTGTGTAGGTGGAGAGGCATCAGTAATACTTGTTAATACTTAAACGGTACAGTACTGGCTAAGATGGACTAACTGTGGTTAATACCACAGCCAATACTCAAAGTGTGTTTACTCCTTTTACATTAAACCTGAGGGTACTTACACTATTTGCATTAATGCACCTCCACACTGTAGCAGAAAACATTGTGAGAAGATGGAAATGTGATGCTTCTTCGTGGGCATACTAGCATGGATGAGACTGTTCTTAGGCACAGTGGTGCTTTAAGCTAAAGCTTACTCTAATATGCTAACATGCTCATAATGACAGTGCTAACACACTGATGTATAGCAGGTATAATGCTAATAACATGAAGTGTGATGAGGTTAGCATTGGACAATGTCAACTTTTCACATGATGATGGCGCTGGATGAAAAGTCAGGAGATCATATATATAGATGGACCTTTGATCACATTTTTTGTTTTATTCCTTCACTAAATGGGTTAATATGTCATGAATTGTAAATCAGTGAAATTAAAAGCAAATACTTTTCTCTTGGGAGACTTGTTGCCCCACACTTCCCACCCTGTGCTCCAGATGAGCAGCTAGTGGAGGCGTGTCAAGCTATATGGTGAGCAAACCACTCCAATGCATGGGAGGCTCTGGCTCAATTGGTAGAGCTGTCGGTCACTGATCGGAAGGTTTTTGGTTCGATCCCTGACCATGGCAGCTTACATGTTGAAGTATCCTTGGACACGGAACCACAAATTGCTCCAGATGCTGTGTTCATCTGTGTTTGATTGTATTCCTGATGGTGGCACCGTGTAGGGTAGCCATAGCCACCAGTTTGAATGTGTGTGTGAAAGGGTGAATGAGCGCAGTCTGTAGTGTAAAAGCACTTTGAGTGGTTGTGCCCTGATACAAATTCACTGATGACAGAATTTAGGAGTCCACTTTCCCAAAAACCTGCTGCTGAAGTCCGGTATAACTTCTTACCACATGATATGCAGAAGAGACATGAATTGCAGAAGACACAATTTTTGCCCAATTCTTTAAGTTGCAGACTGTCCGGCAAATGCACTGCACATGGATTGGAAGTAGTCTGTCAGCTGCAGTGCAGAACAGATACTACTGACAGCCACTCACTGAAAGCCTTTGGGATTAGCTTTTTCACTGGATTTTCACCATGATCCTCTTGCTGCATACGAACAGCAAAATAAGTCATTTAATCTGTATAAAATTAAGTGTTCATAAGGTCTCTTTAGCTAGGATAGAACTTCTAAATAAAGCTGCACTAGCTCTACATTAGAGTTATTTCTATCAAGATTTCTTCTTTTATAGAATCATAAAGCTGTTTTTTATGTTTTAAACAAACACATTTTAATTAACGATACATTGAGTTTAGTTATATTAAAATATGGTTGCAACCAAGATACAAAGTGGAATATAAAAGAAAACTTGTGTAATCCTCTGTATAATATACAGAATAACTGTAATAACTGTGTTTGTGGCTCAAGATAATAGTCAGGTGGCCATATTTTCCTTGTCCGCTGCAAGGGTCAAAGGTCAGAGGGTGTAGTATCCTATACCATCTGTAAAGTCCTTTGAGGCAAATCTGTGATTTGTTTTTCTGGGCTGTATAAATAAAATTGAATTGTATTGAATGCACTCCATTGAAAAAGGTTTTGCTGTAAGTATTTTCCCGCTTCATACTGACCAGTAAGAAAACTTTTTGCTACAAAAAAAGAGAGTTTTGATTCCTTGTTAATCTGGAGCAGAAGAATATTAACCCAAAACAGGGACTTTTGCACCAAAGGATGGTAACTTTGAAAGATACCCACTTAGCTAACACTTACTAACTTAAAATCAAATTTGAAATGCATTTTAGCGCAAGATGAAGACTTGATTTTGTCCCTCACAAAAAATGTAATGGGAAGGCATTATAAAGATAATAAAAGTAAATAAATATACCAGAAATGCCGTAAGTAAAGCCATACATGATAAAAATGGGTTCACAAACCATGAGTAGTTACGTAAAAAAATAAATAATGTAATCCACAAACCATGAGCCATGGCAGTCACGTAAAAAAACATAAGTTACGTAAAAGCTGTTTACTTTTGTTTTCACACGGAACACAAACTCCTCGCTGTTTGTTCAGTCCTTCCAATCATTATTACTATGTCACTGTGTGACATGGTTGAACCAGGGAATCAAAGTGACGAGCATGAAAAAGAATCTCCATTGACTTTACATTGGCATTGTTTCTGTGCTCATGGCACGTAATTCTCACACATTACGTGCCACCAGCACGTAATTTGGTGTTAAGAGATTCATGGTAATTTCACATAATTTTGTGAGCTCAGGCTGGATTTTTTAATACCCAATATAAACAGGCAGAATGAAAAGGTTGGAACATAATGTGAAGTGCTGTATGGTAACACGGTGGAACACATCCATGTTAGAATATGCCAGATATAGATACAGAAAGCTCAAATAATGATAACCTTAAAAACCGATTCAACAGCATTAAAGTTGCACAAACAAGTTCTGCCAAAAATTTTGCAGATTTTAGTCTCAGCCTTTAAGGTAGAGACACAAATACAAGTCAAAATCTTTAGCATTGATGTAGAAAGTCCTCACCCCTCATCTAAATGTTAATAACAGAGACCTCAGGGACAGGGAGGGTCCACCCTAAACCAGAATATAGGTTGTATTTAACAGGCAGCATCCAGTGTGTGTGTGTGTGTGTGTGTGTATAAGTATATATATATATATATATATGAAATGTATACTATAGATGGACTGCATGTGGTCTTACTTCCCTAAATAGATCCTGTAATGCTGATTAGAGACCAGACTATGTATGAACATTCACTTACCAATCTCTCCTCCACCCTTTTCACTCTCCTTCTCTCTTTCATTTCTACTCAGGCTATATGGGTTTCATCCTTTCATCATGCCTTCATGTTGCCATGTGTCCTTTACATTTCCCTTCTCTTCCTTCCTGCACCACTTTGGTATGTCCGTCATTGTCCTGTCTACTCTGTGTCCTCCATCGTTTTATCTTGTTCCCTACATCCATTACTGCTGCCATGTTGGCACATAAATCTGCCAGCATGGCAGCGTAGATGTCTGCTCAACTCTATTGCTTTTCAACCCAGCCACCACTGTAAGGGTTGGCATCGCACATTTATCCAAACCACAGATGTGCTGAATGTGGACATTTCTGAACCACTGCAACCTCATTCCCTACTTGTGTCGTACCGAGTCATAAATTAAAACACATGGTTAATTAAAAAAAACCCTGATAAGTCATGTTTAGGCAACAGTTTTAAGAAAAACGTTTTCTTAAAAGCAACTGGTCGCAGTTACGTGGGCAACAAAGAGCTTCATGTAGAATGTTGCATCTTTACGTATGGATGTTAATTTACAGCTTAACTTAAAAATAACCACATTGACTTTTGGTTTCAGATGGGACATGAACAGGGTGAAAGTCTCGTGTCTGTTTGACCAATCTAACTGCCCGATTTGCCCGTCCATGGACTGTGATGCTCATTATACAACATCACCAGCCCGGTGCGTATCATACAAACACTAAAGTGTACCGAAAACATTTTAGATCATCTTATCCTTGGTTTGCAGAAACATACAGTTTTAAAGGAATCTGGTGACTGGGCTGTGCTTTTGGTTGTCCATTGTTCAAAGAGGAGTGCTCTCATGCAGAGAGAAGGCCAAAGCCTGAAACTCTGTCCTAATGTTGTTTTGTAGTTTATTTAGTTTGGTCAAACGCCTCAAAGAAAATGACGGGCATTCCCTCCAAGGTTTGAACCTGACCCTGGTCTAATCCATAACCAGTTAGTAACAAAAGATAATAGAACATTTTCTGGGGGAAAAATACATTATTTTGGAACATGCTGCTTATAAGCACTTTAAAGATCATCATCTTATCCATGTGAATGAAGGTGTTTAAAACATAAACATGGCCCACTTACAGTTTCTGGAGACTGTCACTTTTAAGAAACGGGGAATTGGGTTTGTCAGGTGGCACCTGTTAAGTTGACAATGCCAGTGCTGTCTCATTTCACCACCAAATAGATATATATATATATGTTTATGTTACCTGCTGTCTAATAGCTGTGCTTGCTGGGATGGGGGTAAAACATTTTGAATTCCCTGCTCTAAATATGTGCCTTTCAAGATATTTAGAGTGCAAAGATTTAATACCAATAGCTTTAAAACCATGACACTAAATGATAGCATAAATGATCTGTTCAGCACTGACAATTGAGAATCAGGTTATAAGTCACAACAAATGAGCCATCCATATTCATGAAATTATGTGGCCACAGAGGATATAAGGAGTAGAATGCATACAGGCTACCCAGGGTCAACTTAAAGCTGCAGGGACTAACCCGCAGATTCCACTGGGCGCATCACTGCTGCGTTCCATCTGTGGTCCTTCCTCCGCCGTCCGTCATCCCCCACCGGCTGTGTTTGTGGTCTGTTCCGCCAGACTGGGGGACCCACGTGGCTTTGCGAAGTCACGTGTAATCGCGCGGTATTGCAGGATTTAATGTAAACAGCGAAAACTTTCCATTCAGAGTAGTAGGAGAACAACAGAGGAGTCAACACCTCTGTGTTGTCCTTATAAAAAGGATGTGATGGGTCATAAATAATCTTGTTATTTTGTACCTCTTCATCCATGGCTTCAAATGGGTGAAATACCTGAAAATTTCCATCCAACCCGCTGACTTTGAGCCTGTCTCAGCTCCTTGTGACGTTTTCAAGGCGTACCGAAGGGAAATATATGAGCATGGTGTATTTTATTTTGAAGTTATTTTGGTAACTTCCTGTCCCACGCGATCTGCTCTGTGCTGAATTGCTGCGTGTCGTCTCCGGCGTCCAGCAAAAACAGAAGCTGTGCGGAGCCGAGACGGAGCAGTGTTGCAGCCGGTGGAATCCCATGTCCCATATTTGTTCGATCTGTCCATCCACCCTATCTTCCTCCACCTTCTGCATTCACATCCTTTGTGGATTTTGAATTAGGATCATTTATAAAATTATTGCGATAAATTGAAGAACAATTAGTCTGACGACGTCATACTCACGATTCTGGTCAGAATGTGAGTCTGAATCTAATCCATTGGGCTGTGATTATGGGGCGCGTTTCAAGTGAACCAGAAAAAAAATGCTTCTTCGCTCAATTGGATAGATCAACAACCAACCAGAGCAATGTATGATGTGATGTAAGTTAAGCGACGCATAGTTGATAGTAGATTTTTGCTGGTGTTGTAAAAAGAATTTAAGGATACACGGAGTAGTTTCCAACACGGCCCTCATTTTTGAGAGTAATAGTAAAGGTCAATGTATGTACAAACAAGTCCTCCGTTTAGGTTTACCACTCCACAAAACATCAGACAGGTCGCATCGCATTTGTCGGTCCTGTCAGAACCGAATAACACGGTTGGAACGCGGCAGCCATGTTTGTTGTAAACCCAAGCACTTACTGTTACTTACTGTTGCTCATCTGTCCATCATCGTGAAAAGCCCGCCCTGACGATTTCATTGGTCCGGGGCGATCTGTCCAGAGCAGCGCCACAACAGAGAAGTGCCAGACCAAACTTCCCACAGAAAAATGTAGGTGGGGCTAAAGTTCAGCTAAAACCAGGCTAAAAAACAATGCAATCTATTTCCCCTTGAAATGTAACTAATTAGTGGCCACACGGTGGTGTAGTGGTTAGCACTCTTGCCTCACAACAAGAGGGTTGCATGTTCTCCCCGTGTGTGCGTGGGTTCTCTCCGGGTACTCCGGCTTCCTCCCAAAAATATGCAGCTCAGGTCTAATTGGTGACTTTAAATTGGCCGTAGGTGTGAGTGAGAGTGTGAATGGTTGTCTGTCTATATGTGTCAGCCCTGTGACAGACTAATGTCCTGTCCAGGGTGTACCCCGCCTCACGCCCAATGCAGCTGGGATCAGCTCCAGCCCCCCGTGACCCGGGATGACCCGGATAAGCGGTTACAGAAGATGAATGAATGAATGAATGTAACTAATTATCAAAGCAGTTGTGTATGTGATGATAATTCTAAGAGACCAGTCTGACAAGGGAGTTACCCCATCAACTACTTTTAAATATTTCTTTCTGCTGCAGATTTTTAGACTGTTGGAAGAGTGAAGACAAACGTGTCTTCTATTTAAATGCATGGCATCTATCGTCTCTGATTTATTTCTGAGGAGCAATGGAACCTCTCCAATGCAGCCAACTTTTTGGAGAACATCCAAAAACTGACACGCTCTCATGGAGGATGTGTGTGGCATAAATCAACAGTGACTCTCGCTCACCGCCGATGGAGGATCCTCATCGTCTACTGATGAAATCCACGATAAGGCATTATCAACATACAGGACAGATCAATGCGATTGATTGTACAGAAACGGAGGCATCTTATGTAGCAAAGTCTTTTGACATTTTAAAATGTGGTGTCCCCAGCTGTTAGGGCCTTGTACAGCAATGTCATATACCCGACTGGTAATGAATGTCTTACTGTCTGTGAGGTGACACATGCTGGTAAGAGACTACATGAAAAGTATTTTGGAAACAGAAAAGAAACAGATTGAGATTCATATTTTTGCTTTATGTTCTTTTCATACTCCTTATTTATATTTGATTGAAATTATTTAATATTTAAAACTATTTTTCCATCTGTATTTAGGATCATAAATATGCATTTTGCCAAATGCAACTATTATGTATTTCTACTATTTATGATTATAACATTCAAACAATAGACTGTAAAAAATAATTCATTCATTCAAGTGGCTGATGAGCGAGATAAAGACAATTTTTTTTCAGACGCTAATCTTTAACCACTGGCCTTAGTAAGTGACTACTTTACTTTAGCTAATGTACTGCTGAACTGCCCAAGATTATAGCAGTGACATGCCGTTTTTCTGCGGGATTTGGAAAGGGAATGCTTCTTCTTTGTAATCCATCTGAATGAGATTGGCTGAACGATATTTACTCTGGATTATACTCATTTTGTTGAAATATGTGCATCTCACTAAAGCTACATTTAGGCTGGACAGCTGTGCAGTGGATAGTGAGTGCCTGTGTGTGTGTGTGTGTGTGTGTGTGTGTTTGGGGTTGAAGAGGGGGTTGGTTGCCTGCCTGCTGCTGTTGGCAGGTCAGTGTGAACTGACTGTGTGAACATGGAGAGATTATGTTTCCACCACTGGTCTGGTCTTTACTTCTGCTGAGAGGACACAGAAAGCAGGATTTGGGTGTGGTTGAGTTAATCTTCCAGTCTGACGTTTATATTTGGAAACTGTGTGAGTGTGTGTGTGCTGTCAGTCATCTACCCTGTCAACTGATTAAATCACAGACACCTACATCATTCAGACTATTGACTACACTGACAGATATGAGGCTCTTTTCCATTTCAGTTCCTATGTATTCTGCAACTAAAACGTTTCATTATAAGCATATATTACAGCTGCAGATGTGGTTTAGTTGCCACTCTGTCTGCCCTAGAGGTGCACTCCTGTCCTGTCTCCCAAAGGCCCTAATCTACTTCTTGTGTGAGGTCTGGAAGAGGTGCTTTGGGTGGAGTCCTGTGTGGGCGTCAGATGTGGTTGATGTAGCTGAAGTATATCGCTTTGGAAATGCACGGAGAACCAGCCACACACTGATAACAGGGAGAGGAAACTCAAACAAACGGGTACATGTGAGGACCACACAGCATCCATCTGGAGGTACACATGGTCTCTCATTACCTGCATGGACTACAGGACATGTTCTGACCTCAATGAATGTGTGTGAGGGTGAGCCGGGTGGGGAGAGAGGATGAGAGGCAGCACTGTACGGTAATTAGTGAGGTGCTGAGGTTAAAGACGACATCGAGGCTAGGGTAGGCTGCGGCTCCGTGCTCCATGTTAACCTGATTTTCCTACCTCCTCATTTTCTTCTATTCTCAGCATCCCATGTGGTGAATTCAAATTGTTGGTATGGCTGAGGAGATTCGAAATGCAGAGTTACAGATGCAACCAGTTGATTAGATTGGATAAACACAAACTCTTTTGCAACCAAAAGAAGGTACACAGACGGTTTGGAACAGGGCCTGGTGTCGTCTGTTGCTCAGTCTGTCAGGCGACAGATGCTATTTTGTTGGAGCTTCTCAGATGCTTGTTGTGAACCGAGGTGAATGCATATTACAGACAAAAAATGGGTAGTCATACAGATGGCTGTTAACGTTTGGACACACTTTTTAATGCTACACTATATTTGAATAGTGTGTACAATACAATGGATGAACTGACCAATGGATTAAATGTGCCATGTGAAAGGTATTGCTTGTAGTGATGAACCCCAAAGAGAAACACCACCCAACTCTGCTGTTCCCCTCAACGAGCCCTTTTCAGCTTATTGTTTCATTGCCTCTCACTCATTTTGGCATCCTCGTTTCCAGCAGCAGCAGGCAGACAGTTGTCAGTTAAAAAGCTCTGAGTACACTGTGCACTCCATGCCCAGCAACAAACAGCAGACAGACAATGTTAGAGACTATCCAGTCCACGTAGTGGAGCATTTAGCAGCTTGTTCTCAAGAGTTGGTGGAGACCAAAATAGAGCAGAGAGTGAATACTGTCAGCTTGGTGTGTAAAAAAGCAGCTGCAGTAGTATTGAGGAGATCTGCATGACACACATCAGCAACCATAGCATGGAATTGCCCAGCAGTTCATTTTTAATCAATTGTATTTGCCAACAATACTAAGTTCCAAAATTATCATTTTTGTTATTGGACCACTAATTTATGTGGTAACAGTCTGATTTACAAATGCTGTGAATGGAGAGTAAGCTAAATGTTCCCAGTAAGTTAAATTTTCAATATTATTTTTGTTAAAGTGCTTTTTTTTTGCTATCTAACAAGGAGGGTCGTGGATCCAGAAAGTTTCCATTGGTGCATGTCTTGACAGAGCATCTCTCCACCACCTCCTCCAGTGTGTCCAACCTGGCTCCAAACACAGAGCCAAAACCCCTCATTCCAAAGAAGTGAGGACACCATCTAAAATGTAAAGTAAACAGGCTGTGATCATTTGCTAATCCTTTATTTTAATTTTTTTTTACAGAAGAAGCAGCCATAACTGCAGTAGTTGGTGAAAAAGATGCAGCTTTGATGCCTCACATATTTGGTTTTGAAACTAGGGGTTAAATAACAATGATCATTGGAATTAATTGAAATAACACAACATATAATTTTACAGCTTTAGACAGAGCCAGGCTAGCTCCCATTTTGTTAACCTAAACTAGCCTGGCATTAGCTTTATATTAAGTGCAAAGACATTCGGGTGGTATCCATCTTTTTATCTTCATATAATTATTCTTTTCATTCTCCATACTTGGTTCTATTTCTATCTATAATCTATAATTTGTTTCACTAACATTTCTGTTCAGAAATAGTTATATTTTTTGTAAAGTAAAAATACAAAAACAAGATCAGTTTTTTAAATGCCTGGTGCTGTACAGAGAGGTATTTTTCAGGCTCTTTCTCCCTCTCTCTCTCCCTCTCCCTCTCTCTATCTCACCCAAACACTTACCTGTGTTTGTCATGGCTTGAACTTTGGGCCGTTTCCATAGCAACATCCACCACACTGGTGACAGCATCAGCCAGTGAGCAGTCATCTGCTCCTGTCTTCCCTCTACATTTACTGACTATGTCTTCCTCTCTATACTTCCTTTCAATTTGCTCCTTCGATTACAATTTTCCCCTGAGCATCTATAAAGTTTGACAGGATGAGATATAGCCTCCATACCTTACCTCAAGTGATTCCACATTTGTATTCGTTAGGGGTTTTCATGATGATAAAGAGCAAAAAATCGCCATAAAGATTGCTTATTGTTCATTCTATTGTGTTCCAAAAGTCATTGGGTCATATTCAGTGCTGTGCTCTACATCAGTGATTCTCAACTGGTGGGTCGGGACCCAAAAGTGGGTCGCGGACCCGTTTTCAGTGGGTCGTGGGCCTTTACCTGGGGAAAAAAATCCTGTGGTTTTATTTTGAAGGGGATTTTTTTTATGCCGTCTATTCACTCTGTTTGTTTTCATGTCTTTTTTGGTAATTTTGTGTTTTCTTTTTAGGGTTTTTGTGCCATTTTCTGTCATTTAACATCTTTTTCTGATCATTTTTGGAAATCTTGTGCCTTTTTTTGGAAAACGTTTTTGGTAATTTTGTGTCTTTTTTTTGGTAATTTTGTGTCATTTTTTGGTAATGTTGTGTCTTTTTGTTCAACATTTTAGAAGTTGAACATTTTCCTCATTTTGGGTCTCGTCTTGTCATGACGGGCTGATGGTGGGTCCCAAAGCCAGACCAGTTGAGAACCGCTGCTCTACATAACCTTAACACAGCATCTGCATATTAGTTTAATAGTAAGAGTCTAAATCTAAATACCCTAACATACCATAATACCATGATGATGCCCAAGCTTAATAACATGCATGTTCAGGTTTGTTGAACCCTTGGACTGTATCGGACCAGGTCTATCATCTCTTTACCTTTAAAGGTTACTTTCAGTGTCGATCCATGGCTTTTGCCTTTGTGTGTACATACATTAGCAGTCATCCTCTTGATTTGGCCCCAGGGAGACATGATGTGGGTTTACAGTTTCCTACCTAAGGGTTGAACAAAGTTAGGTCAACCTCTGTTCTCGTTCTGCTTTTTTAAAAATAGAATTTCCTCTTTTCTTGTACGTACTGTTTGTGTTAATGTGAGCGCATATGTGTGTAGGAAGTCGTAAAGTGTTTAGAAAGGCAATACTCCCACTCAGTGACCCATGCACTGGTTTAAGAAGCTTTGGGATTAGAAATACTGCACCATTGCTGAATTCCTCACTTCAACTGCATGCTTGGAAATAGTCAGCAGGTCCTTACTTCAGAATCAGACCTGTCACATACTCACATGACATATATACTGTATGAACGTGTGTGTGTGCGTGAGTGTGTGAGAGAGAGAGATAATTTCATCTTATACACATCATTTCTATTTACTGTACGTACAGTCGACTTCTCATACTTGCTCCGTCTTAGTCTGTCTAACTTTCTAATTTGATTTCAAAGGTAACCACTTTCCTTGTTGGTTTGGCTTTAGCAAAGACATATTTCCCCTCTCAGTGAAGTTAATGCCACATGGGAACTCTTTTATAGCTTTTTCCACAGATTTCACTTGAAAGTTCAGCATTCACACCCTGTTGTGTAGCTCCAAAAACCCCCCGGTTGTCGATGTGAATTTCCCACCATGTTTTTCGATCTCTGGCAAAGCTCATGTGCCGGGTTTTCATCTGACATCAAAAATATATATGGCAGTGCTACTGGAAGCATGTTGGGAAATGACCACAGGCAGTGTGTCTTCTAATTTAGGCCACATGATGGTAGGTTTCAGATTTTTGGCTGTTTGGGCAGGAAGCCAAACATAATTAAAGTCCTAGGTCGTGTCAAGCATGTTGGTGAAATAGTGTTTTGTGAATTGTTTGTGTAGTAGCCAATGTGGCCGGTGGATATCAACAAATGTTTTATTCCCTGACTGTGAAAATGTTTTTGGGTGATTGTGTTTTGACGGTGGATCAGCACACAGCTGTTAGCTGTAACACATGTAGAGCAAATCAATACTGAACAATCTATACTGCTCTGTCTGCAGACAAGCCGGCTGGCATAGTGTGCGTTTGTGTTTGTACTCATGTGAGTAGATAATGTGAAGCTTAATGCTCCAGTGAAGTATTGATGACTTAATGTACTGAGAGTGGAAAAATCATGACTGTCTGCCTTCTCCATGCTCGTTATTGGATGTCTGTATGTGTCGTGACACGTGTGTGTGTATAAAGGGACGAGCCTCAGTTGGGGGAAGGGACCGAGGTCAGAGTTCAGTTGAACAGCGATGCATAAAATTGAAAACGGAAGAAGAAAAACGAAGGGTAAGGGGAAAAGAAGAAAAAGGAAATATGTAATGTGTTTAGCGGCTTGTGTTGTATTTAATGTTCTTCTCTGGCAGTACTGTTTATCTGACTGTGTGAGTACTCATTGTTATTGTATATACGTATATGTCCTTCCTGTTAACTCAGAGAATATGTATGGAAGTTCTGCACTTGTGATTAAAAGAAACAGCCTAGGGGGAGACTCGTGTCCTATCACGTCATATTGTGAGGTCCCATCATTCTGAGGTATTGATCCACTACATTCTGGCTGTTCTGGATCACACAGAGAAACAGAGCAGCAGCTCTGCACACATTCACACATTTATGCAAATGTACACACACGCACAGAGCATTTGCACAAGAACACAAACGCAAATTGTTTATCTGTGCTCTACTGCCTGCTCTGAGCCCATATAGATGGCTGCCCAGAAGGCTGCTGGGTAATTGTGAGTCATGATTTTAATCCGCTGAATGTGAACGTAGCAAGTAAGACCGTGCTTTGCAGTGGGCAAGTCTGAATTGATTGGCAATGTTTTATAATGGCTGTCATGCGATCATACAGCTGTGATTGATGAGAGAATGATTTGTAGAATGCAAGGAAGCAAGACATTAGTAACTCTTGTTTTTGTTACTGGCTTCATTGTGTACTGTACTGTACTTTGGAGGTAACTCTTTAAATCACCTCTCTATACAATTGTGACTTCACACTCTAATGAACAGACAGTAGTCAGAATAAAAGGAGCAACACAAAAGAAGGATAGATAATCATTGATTTGATCATTAATTAACTTTATCTGTTTTCTCTTTGTTTTCACCAAATCACATGTCTGTGTAAACCACTGTGCCAAACCACTTTTCATTTTATGTTTTGTTGTTTTATTGAAACAGAAGGAGAAGAGGAGAAGTGAAAGAAAGAAAAAAAAAAAAAAAAGCAGGTGAAGGATGATGAGCATATTCTGGCTTTGTGATTTCTTCACCACACTGGTATATGTGTCTTAACATCTTGAGATGGACTTTTTTTTTTTACTTTGTGAGGTAACTCATGAATGAAGTGCCATAGTCTCACAGGACCTAATTTCTACAGAGGAGAACAGTCTAGCTTGAGATATAGGGAAGCAAGACACCTTTTGCTGTAAGAGTGTAGTGAGCTTGAATGTGTGTGGACCTGAATGAAGGAGTTCAGGTAGGCAGGAGCTGTGCCAGTTGCTGCTTTAAAGGTAAAAGACAGGGTTTTGAATTTGATGCAAGGAACAGCTTGGAGCCAGTGCAGAGAGATGAGTAACGGAGTGACATGTGCTCATTTGGGCTGGTTGAAGACCAGACGTGCCACCACGTTCTGGGTCATCTGATACTGGGCAGCGTATAAATATCACAGACCTTGATGCATTAACTAAAGGTTGCCTTTTTTGATTCAAACAAGGCATAGTGGCAACCACACTATATGCACCTAATGGCATAAGTTGGCCCGAAGAGAGATAATAGTAGAAAACAAAGAGCCAAACTGAGACATGAAGGTGTCGACATGAAACACAAGGTCATTGGTTTGAATCAAAGCTACAATGTCACTCAGTTAAAGGACCATTAGGGTGGTGTTCTAACCATTAACTTCATTTTATAATTATTTAATGTTACTGCATTCATGTTACTTCATGTTTCCAAACCATAGCTCCTTTTCATGCCTTTTTTTTCAAAGGTAGTTGCAATTTAACACTGTTGAATTTGTCTGTTGTCAGAAGAGCTTTTCTGAGTTTATTGGTGAGGATGGTGCATTCATGTGATTTTACATAAACCTGTAAAATTATTTTTGACTTACTTTGGAAGCTGAGGTTTCAGAGCAGCGGCATACTTTTCAAAGAATTGCACCCTTTCACTTTATTTTTTTTAAAACTTGTAAGCCACAAAAAACTGTCCTAAAACCGGTCTACAAAACCCTGAGTTTATTTGTTGTCATGACAGCAGCAATGTTGCTCAATAGCAGGTGGCAGCAGGTCCTTGTTGAATTACCATGCTGATTACATTGTGTCTCATAGTGATGGTATTATATGCCTCCACTAACCATGTTATACAACCATAATTACACTGATGGAAGCGAGACAGAGACAGAGGACAGTGGGATCCCTTGATAGCTCTAAGTACTTATAGATATTTAAGGTGAATGAGCTACTGTTAATTAGTTTAATCTCAATGTGGAGCAAGTGTGGATATTGAATGTTGAACGCGCAGCCATTCAGACCTTGGCCTCTCCTGAAAATTGCTGCAAACATATAGCACCAATAGCTGTGGTACAACTGCTCAGGGGCGTGAGAAAATCACTTTTGCTGTGTTACTGAGTAGAGGCACACATGTTATCCTAAAACAGAAGACAGTATAAGCATGTGGAGTCTGGGTTGAGTGTCACAAACTCATCAGATACTGGAATTTGGTCAGTACCCCTTGGCATCAGATACAGATGGTCAAGGCAGCCTTCAGGGTCTGTATGACATGCATTGGGTTTTCTTTTATTTCCACTGTAAACCCATTCGTCAGAGCAACAAAGTTAATATAAAAAGCATGAAACGTCTGTTCCTCGATGGGAGGGTTTGTGAATAGCTCAAACAAAGCCTGGAGACTAGTTTTCGTGTCCCATGTAAAAAAAAACAAAAAAACGAGTTAATTTTGAAGCGCAGATGGTATCCACTTTTTTATTTAGTTATTTTTGTTATATCTGGGAAATTCCACAACAACTACATTCACTATGACAGAAGTGTTTCTACTGTTTTTGTCTCTGTACCATATTTTTAGCTCGCAACTCCAGGGAAGGCCGTGTTAATCAGTCCACCACTTTGGTTTAGACTGAATATCTCATCAACCATTTTGGATTGCCATGAAATCTGGTGCACATAATAGATACCCTCAGAATGGATTTAAATAATACATCTCGTTATCATCAATATATAAAACTTTAATTTTGTTTGCCAAGTAACACACAGGTTACAGAGATCAAAGCACAGCTTTAAAAATGAAATAGCCTATATTTGATCTTAAATTAGGCTAATAATACAATATCTTCAATTAAACTAACGCTTGCATGTGTTCCTAGTTTGGAATTTACATGTTTATTTTCAAGGATGTTCAGCATATCATGTTCTCAGGCAGAAGCTGAGATCTCACATTCACAATGTCCCCTGTTAGCTGATAGCAAACTAATAATTGCTATATGGTAGCAAGCTAATGTTATCTATGTGTTAGCAAGCTAATGTTAGCTATGTGTTAGCAAGCTAATGTTATCTATGTGTTAGCAAGCTAATGTTAGCTATGTTAGCAAGCTAATGTCAGCTAATAAAAAGTTCAATTTTTCAGTTTGTAAAAACTTCTTTCTTTAACTTATCGGTAGTGAATTTACCACACAGCAGTTTTTAGACATTATTCTGTTTGCTAAGTTAACTGTGACACTGACGTATGCAGTTGGGCAAGTGAACTCAAAAGTAGATGATCCCCTCTGCTGTTGAAAAAAGGGTATCATGATTAATTTTTCATCTCAACCGACTTCAATCGTCACACATTTGTTTTTTTACTTTCTTGTCATGCATCATTACATCCCTTGTACTTACCCACAGTTGATTTAGTACCTGCAATAGATGATGGTCTGCACATTCCCAGTTTGGAGAACCAGTTGCATGCTTCAGGCTGGAAACAAATGAATGTATTGCTGTAGACAGGGACGAAGACAAAACAGATTTGAACCACCTAAACCCGAATAATGTTATACCTGTTTATGTGTGGACAATATTTACTATATATCCATCAATTTCTGTTTCTATCCACTGCCGTTTCACCACTTTTTTTTAACCTTAGACCTTTCATGTTCCTACGCATAAGCACATTAGTGTGATTCACGCACTGCCACACATCAGCTGTTTCGGTCAGAACGCAGTAGCTAGTTTTCGTAAGAGACAATAAATATGTAATTTCATATAGAGACAAAGGGATATCTTTATGAAAAGGAATATACAGAAGAAGAATGTTTGCATATGGAGACTAAAAGGCTGAATGAGAGAGAGGGGAAACTTCTGTGGAAACTACACCCCAAGATGAAGCCCAAGAAAGAGCCCAAGTTACCTGGTTGTGCCATGTGTAAACTGTAAACTCGTGCCTACAGACCCACAGAACTATTGCTGCAAGAAATCTGATGAGAACAGGAGTGGATAACAACAAAAATTATATATTCTAACTTATCCAATATACATGGCATATTCTAAATATAGCAAACACTCCAAACTGGGGACAAGCAGACCATCATGTACTGCAGGCAATACAGTGACTGTGGGTAATTACCTCATACAACCCCACTTCAAAACATCAGAACCATCCCTTTAAGATTTAATAAAAATGTCAAACAGTAATCCATTGTGTTCGCTGGTGGATTCCAGTCGTACCACAGGAAAGCAAACAGATACTGTATAAGTACACAGTATATGTGCAGCACACAAACACATATACAACCTCCTGAGACAAGCCATAAAACATCTGTAAAATATTGATATAATTAGCTGGAGGCTGTCTTCTGGCTGACGATGAATAATTTGGCAATTTATCCAGTCCAGTTGAGAAGCCAGTGCACTCATTGGAGTTGTTGGTCTGCCCCACTGTTCCCACAGGCAGATTCAGCCCACATTATGTTGTTGTTGATGGAAATGTGTAGCATTGACATAGCAACAATTCCTAATTGATTGGAAAACAACTATCCAGGAGAATACATGTGACATGGCCTTTATAGTACAGCCCCTGATGTATCTTTGAAAAATGATCATCAATGATCCTGACTGTGGCAGTGTGTGTGTTCTCTGTACAATGACCGGCAGCCACACTAGTACAGTTACTAACTGCATGTGAGTAGGTTACCATGACAACAGTACTCCCTGAAGCATGCTGAGAGCAGAGTGACGTCATTGGACTGTGCGTGTG
>CAFUXE010003125.1:139334-152066 GCA_903364295.1 Serranus cabrilla | reverse complement strand
GCTGGACCTACTGGTGAGTCAGCGGGTCTTTTTTCTATCTCCCCGGTCAACTAGTCAACCAGCACAAGAAGAAGTCGGTCACTAGCGTTTGACAAGTGGGTCAGCTTACCAAACAGGCAACTGTTCTGTTCTCTGCACAAAAGATAGGATGGAGGCAACAGTGATTAGTGTTGTTCTGATATAGATGTGCTGTTCAAAGGATGGGCCTTTGTAACAGGATTTCTTTTATTTGGTTCCATTTGCAATAATTGCCATAATTTAGTATTCATGCTTCAGCATACATTTATTGGCTCTAGTGTGCCCTCTCTTAAAGGTAACTTATATATACCACTGGGAACATGCTATGTTGCCAGTCTATAAGAGATGAGCCCACTGTTAGTCGCAAGTGCAGCACTGTGTAGAAATATTGTGTCTTAATATATGTTTGTCCACTATATGAATATAGATATATGTGCACTGTAATTAATGAAAATATTAATGAGACATAACAGGCAGGTTGCTGTACTTAATAAGTGTTGGAATGTTAAAATAATACAGTCTCTTACCTAGCTAGCTAGCCAACTTCTGCGCTAATATAATCTGTTCTTTTGTAGCGCGCTGTGTGTGAGCTTCCTAAGAACCAATTGTGTGACTTATCAGTACATATTCTGTTTCTCTCCAGATAATAAAAGGGGGGAAGAAAAGATAGACAATTCTCCTGCTCATCTTTCTTCAGTCAACGCAGAGTCAAGGGTTGGCTTGAGCCAGTTGAACCAGTTGATAGTCATTTTGGGAGAAAATTGCATGGAGAACTGTTTTGAGAAATGGCTCACATAGAAAAGTAACAACACATTATATACATATATATATATAGTGTCTGTCTGTCTGTCTGTGTGTCCGCTGTATATACATACTCTGGCCTACAGAGGGCGCTGTGGGGTGAAGTCTGATTGCCTTGTTGTGTCAATGTAGTAAACATGCTATTTTAATAGTGGTTTTCTAGTCAAAGTGACCACTCAAAGCGCTTTTGCACAACAAGTACTACACACATTTTACACATACACAAGTGGCTAAGGCTATCAAGGGGCCACCTGCTCAACAGTAAACTCATCAGTACATACATTGGACAGCCATGAGGAGCATGAGTACAGTTGCTCAACAGTGTTATTGGACACATTACCTTTACCTGCTGCATGTTTTATTATAGGTATAAAAGTGCTGTCCATGTAACGTGTTATCATAATGTGTGTGGACAACATATGGGGTGTTTCAGCTATCAGGTCTGATGAATTATGGGGTCATTATGTCATGCTGTAAATGTGAAACTTTGTTAGCTTAAAAGCTTGAGTTTGTTTTACCGTTGGTCCCTGTGAGGTATTTGAGGTTACACTGAGGTCAGCACTCTCTTTGTGTCTTCCTTAAGCCCTGTCAGTTGTCATGAATAAATTAATCTATTCGTTATTTATTCATGCTACTGGAATTGATTCTTCCCACTGTGGCTAGTGTTGGTATTATAATCGGTTGAAAAGCATTCAAGGACTGCAATGTCTGGTTAACCGTGGGTAGGAAGGAAATAAGATTTCTTTATGGTTATGGTCAGTATCATATTGATTGTTCATTTATTTCCTGTATTCTGTTCCATTTCCTATTAAAAAAAGGACCTTAATTATTAAAATATCAGAAGTACTTGTGCTTCAGTAAGAACTTCAACATTAGCATTATAGCTTACATCACAGCATTTAACATGTTTTAGCTGTTATTTACAATTATCTATTAACAACATCCATTATAGTACAAACTTTGTATGATGAAATTAAGTTAACCTAATGTAATATTAAATTATATATTCTATGACCCTATTTTAGTTTTTAATCAAACCTTCCACCCCAACAGGCAATAGTTAGCCTTTGTGTTGACTAGCCAGGTTGCTTATTCTTAGTTTTAAATTAATTCATATATAAACATTTTTATTCAAATATTAGCTAGCCCATTCTTGTGCGGCAAATGGATTGATCATGATGATGGGGTTATATGATGGTCATTCTCATGCTCTAGCCTAAATTTGGAGCATTGTTTAGCCCCCTTCACAACAAGCTAGCATGGCATGGTTGGTATCAAAAGATGCCTTTGTTCTTCTAGTTTCATATAATACTGGTACGCTGTACAGCCTCTTAAAGAGATTCATGTAGTCGAAGATTCACAGATGATCACACAGGTTAATATGTGTGTGCATGTAAGCTGTTATACACATGAAAGCATACAGTTATATGTTACCAGTTACCAGGGCGACTGTGGCCCAATTGGTAGAGTGGTCGCCCACTGATTGGAAGGTTGGTGGTTCGATCCCTGACCACGGTAGCCTACATGTTGAAGTATACTTGGGCAAAATACTGAACCCCAAATGAGTCTCACAGTCAGTGTGTGAGTTAGCAGCACTGCACCGTGCTTTTCAATCAAACCAAACAGAAAAAAACTTGTGAACTTGAACTGTGTTGTGAAACATTAATGATTGTGCTGATTATAAAATAGATTACCTTTACAAGTCACTGTTGAAATACAATAAATGCTCTCAATTGCAAAAAGGGGAACTTGATGTGCATTGTCTCACAGGCAAACTTGATGCTGTTGAAAACCCTAATTAATGTTCATCTTGCTGGCAGCATGCTACCATCAGACCAAGTCAATTACTGATCTCCTGCCACTTGTTTCCCCCCTTTCTTTCGTCCCCTCCCTTTTTTCCTTTTCTTTCTCCATTCTTATATCAATCACCTTCATTCTCCAGGTCCTGAGGAAACGGTGATGTGCAACCATAGATCCATCATCAACAGAAAAACACTCATCATGGAAACCACCTACCTCCACACTGTGCTCCTTGACCCGCCCTGTAGAGGGTGTAATTGCTAAGGGAGTGGTAGTAATACTGAGACAAGCTTGACAAGAAAAATCACCCAAACCATGTAGTATACCTCTCTTCAAGGAGGGGGAGGGTCTACATTTCAGTGTGATTTATTTTTTATTTATTTATGTTTATGTGATCTCGGGAACAGATTTGTGTTTGCTTGTTTAAAGCGTGGATGTGGACATAGCGTGCATGGTGAGGAGAAAGTTACAAAGAGGAAGAAAGAGAGAGAAAGAAAGAAAGAGATGGTCCTCCACAACACCCCTTACTCCAGTGCCTGTCTGCACTTCCTGGATGGCTTGTCGTGGAGCCTGGTGTTCCCCTGCTACTGGCTCCTGGACCGGCTCCTGGCCTCTTGCGTGGCCACATCGCTGGAGAAGCGCCAACGCTCCCAGGACCCCTGCTCCTTCCTTACCTTGTGTGTCCTGATCTCCGCGCCCCTTTATCTGCTACTCCTCCTCGCCTCCCTGCCCTTCGCCCTGCTGGGATTCATCATCTGGGCTCCCCTGCAGGCTGTCCGGCAGCCCTACCTGTACACCTACCGCAGGTTAGTGTGGACCTTGTTTTTTTTTTATTTTATTACTTCTTCTTTGCAGGTCATGTACAAATGAGACATTTAGAAAATGTATCCCCTGCCTGTGGTGCTGGCAATGGAAATTTAAACCAGTAATGAATTATGTGTTTTAGATGAACTAACATTGATAATATTATTATTATCTGAATTACCATTCAGTAAAAACATATATTTTAGAACAGACAGACACATATGTGATATGTCATGGATTAGCCCATTTAAACCTGCCACTAATATACCTCTTGACTGCTGCGATTGTGATCAGGTAGTGCTTGGCAACATGAAAGTACAGGTGTTACCATGTTCTGCCTTCAGGTGAGATGTAAATATTTCCAGTCTGCAATTTTTATATATTCTACCCACATGAGCTGGAGGTCAGATCTTAATCAGATCCCAATGTGAGCACTGGAGAGACAATATCAATTTTTAATGTAATCAGGTTCAATCGTGTCTAGATCCAATCTCGACACAGGCGCATTTTCATGCCAGGTGTAGATGGGGTCAGTATGAGCATGTCTTACACACTATTGAATAAACACATCATTTACTTCTGCATCACTGGTCTTTGCTTCTTATTTTACACACTGGCTGTTTTATTGTCAATTTTCTCCAAAATGATGCACCAAAATGAGTTTCTGAATCCATTTTTAGGTGAAAAACAGGCCATTCAGTTGCAGAGTCATGCTCCATTTTGTATTTAGAGAGCCTGTTGTTCCGGAGGTTTGCAGATTTCAAGATGCAGAAAATGGAGTCATTATCTACTGTAAATAGTTGCTAGGCTCAATCAGTTCTCAATGGGTGTTTGGTTACCCAGACACGTGTCTGTGTCTGCATGTGTCTCTTTAAAGTCTGGGTAAGGTAAAATCAGAGATTTGTATGAAAACATTCACAAGGTAACAAATAGCTGAAAAAAAAAGACTTAAAGCTTTATATGACTGAATTTTGTAGGTGGATCATTAAATAGTTTTTTCTATATTTCTGTGTTCAGGATTTTTAAGGCTGGTCTATAATCATGGCTCGATGATGCACTGGATATCAGATATCGGGTTTCAGTGCCTTCATCATTTTTTAACACCTGGTGATTTTTTTTTCTGAACTTAAAATTGGCTTGGTGTTTAATGACACGTTTTCATCTGCGGTGTGGAAAACCCAGATCACATATATTTTTGCTTCACCCCAACATTAAAGGATGACATTTTCTCCACAGAGCATCTGATCAGATCAAGTTTTACAGCAGTTGCTGTGTAAACCTGTATTTTAATGAGAAGCGACCTTAACACTGCTTTAGCACCATAATTCTTGATGACATGCAGCTTCTACAGTATAACAGCAGTTCTGTCATGTGTTCAGACAAATATGTTAACATATGTACAGTGGTTAGTTAGTCCCTAACCCTCAACCTGAGAGTGAATGACCTTTTTTCCTCAAATTCGCCTGCTCTTTTGATATATTATTTAGGGCTATTTGTGTGCTCCAGAGCTTCTGTTTGCCTTGGTGTAATATTTTGTTGCTTACCTCGTGCAGACCAGACAAACACCAGGTCGAGCAGGGCCAGGCTGGGCCAGGGGGCGCTGGCATTGGGGAATGGAGGCCACAGGGCAGAAGCTTCTGTTTCTGCAGTGCCAATGTATGCCTGCTGCCCGACTCCCTGGCCAGGTTCAACAATCTGTCAGACACACATAGGAGAGCCAGGGAGGTGGGGAAGAGGATCCGCAACGGTGCCAGCCGTCCTCAGATTAAAATCTACATTGACTCACCTACCAATACTTCCATCAGGTGAGGAGAGCTTGCTTCTCGACTCCTTCTGTTTATGTCTTAGCAGAAGTAAAAGTGTTTATATCAATAAAACAAATCCACGTTAAAAGCTTCTTTCTTTCTGTTCCTTTTGTCAGTGCGGCATCATTCAGCAGCCTTGCCACAGGTTTCCGCCGCACCTCCTCTCTGGACCAGCGTCCAGACCAAACACACACCACCAATGGCCCAGCCGAGACAGAAACCGAACCCCTCACCGAGTGCCCAATTCACCCCTCAGGTGCCACCGACTGCCCTGTTCACCCCTCTGCAGGAGACCAGGGTTCCTCTGAATGCCCCCTTCACTCAGACAAAGGAGACATGACAGCGGACTGCGCCCTCCACCCTGCAGAGACTAACAGCAGCTCAGACTGTCCAGTTCACACCTCAGGGGAACCTCCACACTGCCCAATGCATTCTACAGGGGCTCAGAGTGGCCAAAGCCATCATGACTGTCCCATGCATGGGGAAGGGACCCAGACAAAACTATCCTCAGACTGCCCACTTCACACCTCAGGGGTTCAAATAAGTATCAGTGCCCCAGAGCCAGACCCAGAAGAGGAGGAGGCCAAAACAGGGAATCATCGGCCTGGGGAGCAGGCGGGGGGAGACACAGGGAGCATGACAGCCTCCAGGGAATCCCTTGCTCGTTACCATGGTGGTGAAGGTGGCATAGGAATATCCTCCAACAATACTCTCTCTCACGTCCCGCGCACGTCAATCTTTAAGCGCCCAGGACGAAAACGCCGCCACGGAGATGAAACATTCGACCATGAGATCTCTGCCTTTTTCCCTGCCAACTTGGATTTCTTGGCTCTACAGGAAGTGTTTGACCACGGATCAACAACTAGACTGCGGCGGCAGTTGCATCGCTACTTCCCCTACGTGCTGAGTGATGTTGGCCGGTATGGCTGGAAAGGCTGCTGCTCAAGGTTCAAATTCCTGAACAGTGGACTGCTGCTGGCCAGCCGCTACCCAATCCTGGATGCGAGGTTTGAGTGCTACCCCAATGGGAAAGGGGAGGATGCACTGGCTGCCAAGGGAGCACTGTTTGCCAAGGTAAGAAATTTAACTTCACTTTCACTTTCTCTACTTACTATTCTTTTTTTTTTACTCTACTGAGGCACAATGTAAATTTCAACAATGATTCTTGGGAAACTTAAATAAGAATGTCTTTAGACTGCATGGACTGCATTTGAATCGTGCTTTCTAGTTTTAGGTTGTGTCCAAAATCATTCACTCATTCCCTACTCCCTATCCACTATATAGTGAGCAGCAGTTAGTGGACTATATAGTGGACTCAACTTTATACGATTCGGACACTACTCGCTGCCGGGCCGGTCGCACAACATGACGTCACATCGCCGTCGGCCATCGGGCAGATAAGACGTGAAGCTTAAAGCCGGCCGGTAAAATCGCAATAACGGGGGCTTTCCCTTTGACAGAATTTCTTCATAACGGACTTTAAACAAATTACAAGTCCACAAAACAATCAAAAAAATATCTATTTTAAAATACAATTGTCTGTCACAGTCCCGTTCGCGCGCGTCCGCCGTTTCTCTCTCAAACCGCATTGCATGATGGTCAATATTGTCCGTCTAGTGACCATCGGCTGCTCCCTACATTTCACAATGCATTATGGGAGATATGTAGTGCACTATATAGGGTATAGCGATATATATCAGCACAACAGAAAGCAAAAAAAGAGTGTTGTGTTTTCATGTCTGCCTTTCTATTATGCTAATGTTAGAGGGCAAAACTTTTTTTTTCATCATGTAATTTAATTTCAACTGAGCTGAACTAAAACTAAATGTAGACCAAATGTTTGTGCGTTTCCTGCAATGGAAATGTGTCCAAGCTCTAATCACCGCGTGGTGCCATTCAGCTGAAAGTTAATCTCATCATCTCTGACACGGTATCTGTAACTTTGGCAAGGCGGTAATTGAATCTGCCCGTTAAGTCTATTTTTACTAAATTAACTTATTATGCATTTGTGAAAGAGAGTGTGAGTGTGATGTAGAGTGTGAAAGAAGTAGGGAGAGTCAGAGTTAAAATGATCTGCCACCTGTGTGCATTAATTACTGGAGATCTCCTTTGTGTGGAAAAGGCATCATAATGCAAGACATTTCCTTCCTGCTGTAGGAACTTGATACACCAGTATCTATCTCTTCCACTGCACTACACATTTGATGCCACAGAGTACATGTTTGATGCACTATCACCACAATCTTGTAGTGATGGAGATCCACAGATTGCAGACTCTGTAAATACACGTATTTACACCCACAACCATTCACACATTACACATCTATCAGTATAAAGAGTTCATGCATCAAGCTAATTACAAAACATTCAAAACCTTTCCATACCTATATAAGGTCTTAAGGGCTATTTTGTTTGGAAAGTAGCATATAATGTACAATATCAATTAGATAAGAGATAAACGTAATAAAAACAGAATGTAATGATTAAAAAAATCCTTTGTAGGCTGCATTCAGATGAATACAATAAAAAGACAAGATATCTCATTCTTAAACTGGCAGCAACAAGGTTTGTAATGTTTTGTATATTCACCCATTCTCGATTTAATGTATTCTTTCTCTTTATTCAAAATTTGACCATCACAACTTCCCAGAGCCCTGGGTGATGCCTTCAAATTAGCAAAACACAGCAAATCTGAAGGCATCACCCTGGGCTGGAATGATGAATCCAAAAAGTTGTGGAAAAAAAGAATTGATCAAATTGAGAATGAGTGGATATATTTACAAAACTTGCTGCCAGTTTAAGAATTAGATATCTTGTCTTTGTACTGTATTAATCTATGCAGTTTGCAAAGAATTTTTAAATCATTGAATTCTTGCGTTTTTGTCAGCGTCCCAATATTTTCTTTAATTCGGGTTGTACATAATCTGATGTTTTCTGACGTAACATGCTACTTGAATAGGTATGGAAAGGTTTTGAATGTTTTGTAATTAGACAGACGGACTTTTCAAAAAGCAAATCCTGCTGTATAATTTAAGAAGATTTTTTTAATTAAAGTGGTAGAATTGATGTCACTACACTATTACATTATCCCAATCAAGATATATCTAGATTTAAACCCAGACCTGATTAAAAACCACTTTACATCCTAAAATAAATGAAAATCTTTTAAAAATATATTTCTTTATAAGCTTTTCACAGGTTTATTTACAGTTATTTGTGTTGCTGTTATTTGATTGGTTTCATGCCTGGTGGGTTCAATAGTACGTTGTTGTTTTTACATGGTTCAGGAATCATTCGTCTGAACTCTGATCATGTCAGGTCTGTAGATTTGGGGCTTTTGTTGATATTTCTTGTTAAAATGGTGGCTGTCTTTTCACTTGTAGAGACTGAAAATGCTTGCACATCAATCTATTATGTGTGGAAGCTTGTTCCAGTTGCTCCATCTCCCAGCAAGGACTATGAAGTCAACTACTCTATAACTTATAAAGTATGGGATCCATTATGCACTTTCAGGGCGAGGAATCCCTTGCACTGTGGTCTTAATGCATAGTAGAGCTACTTCAACACTGGTTATACTCTAAAAGCCTAAGAAGCATGATGGGTTTATAACATGGCTGTCAGTGCACTTATGTCAACCACATGCAGAGTGATGGAATTGAGACATGCTTCGTTGGAAATGCAATCCTTTATAATAGATAGATATAACAATGTATAGAAAACACAAGCTCTTTGATAGAAAAGGCAGTAGTGTCTGCATAAAGCTTTACACTGCTTGCAATAAATCAGAGATAGCAAGCAACAGTTGTATGTTGTGTATATGCGTAAATGCCACTTGATGGGTGTTGACAGTCTTTGAGTTTATAATCAACCACATGCTGAAGGCTTTGAGAGACTTGATGGTTGATACTGATGACAGGTACCTACGCGTGTGTGAAAAAATGTCTTTGTGCCTATACATGCCCCCACATATACCTTACCAGATCTAATAAGCACGCCCTTTATCACAGCTTGCATGTTGGCAGTCTCGCCCTGTTGGCCCTGCTGACTGTCACTGCAGTTTACAAGCAGGCCTCTGATTCCTGTTTCACCACCTCCTTGTGTATGAGGTCACTTCATGTCCCCCTGACAGGTTGGCTGTGAGCCAGCTGGCAGGTACATGTAGCAATGCAAGCTGCTTATACTGTAATGCCAACTGACAGCGAAGGTAAGCAAACAATATTCATCAAAATAACTCTCTTTACTGCCAGAAAATGCTTCATTAGGACTGCAGCGAGACCTGCATGTTTGTCAATCCAGCATAAAAATGGCTGCTTTCTTTTTTGTAAAATCTTCCTCCTGTTCGTCTTCCAACTAATCAGGAACACATGAGGAATAGCAGACACAACTTCCCAGAGCTGTTTACCCTTACCACATTTGTTTTCTGCACTCTGGACTTTTATTCCAGCAACTAAATACAACAAAGAATAGGCTGAGGCTTGTATCACTGAAGAGCATTTCATTGGTATTGACTGGTGCTTCATTAAACAATAAATAATTATTTGCTAGCTTTGGCGGCTGGAGCAGCATCCATGGGGACTTTCTATTTTCAAAAATGATGCACCATTTTTTGTACATAACCCTGCTCCATGGTTGGCTGGTTGAAAGTCTGCTTTGACGTTTAAGTTGCTGTGGCAATTTGCAATTGATTTATTAAATATTGAGACAAGCACTGTGTCCGAAATCACTCCCTATTCACTATATAGTGAATGCGCCATTTTGTAGTCGTGTCCGAATTCTGAGTGAGCTTCGCTATACCCTATATAGTGCACTACATATCTCCCATAATGCATTGTGAAATGTAGGGAGCAGCCGATGGTCACTAGACGGACAATATTGACCATCATGCAATGTGGTTTGAGAGAGAAACGGCGGACGTGCGCGAACGGGACTGTGACAGACAATTGTATTCTAAAATAGATATTTTTTTTTATTGTTTTGTGGACATGTAATTTGTTTAAAGTCCGTTATGAATAAATTCTGTCAAAGGGAAAACCCCCGTTATTGCGATTTTACCGGCCGGCTTTAAGCTCCACGTATTAACTGCCCGACGGCCGACGGCGATGTGACGTCATGTTGTGCGACCGGCCCGGCAGCGAGTAGTGTCCGAATCGTATAAAGTTGAGTCCACTATATATTCCACTATCTGCTGCTCACTATATAGTGGATAGAGAGTAGGGAATGAGTGAATGATTTCGGACACAACCACTGTTTTGTTGAAGATTGGTAAAAGCTTTGGTTGGCAACAAATTCTTATCAGTGCAAGGAAGGTTTTTTGGAGTTTGAATTGCAACCTAATACCCAGGCAAAGCGAAGAGCAATTTTGTGTGCAATGCTTTCAACCATCAGTATTGAAGGAGCTTCTGGAGACAAGGTTCCTACTACAGTATTCTGTTCCAACGGGTGTTGTTGTTCTCATCAATGGAACAGCGTTCAGCATTAGCTAGCCCTTCCTTATAAGCCACGTCTCGCAGCCAGCTGCAGGCTTTGATGTGCCTGCTGTTCATTCCTTGCCCCTCTCCAGCCTCCAGACGTTTTGGCAGCCTTCCAAGACAGCATCTTGTTGTGAACCCACGCTTCCCCTCCATGAACCTTTGGTCATCTCTCTCATTACTACTCAGCACTCCAGCTCAATTCGCCGCCAGCTGGGATGCATCTCATTAGATTCAGTTCATTTGATGTACCTGATGTTCATGCTGCGTCTCTCTTCACAGCCACCAGACACTGTGGTTGTTCTTTTATATCAAACATAAACAAGCATCAGCAGTCACAAGTCATTGTTAAAGTGATGATCCTTAAAATTCCTCCTTTTTTGTGTTGTGTGCTCTCAGCGGTGCTTTTGCACTTTCCCAGACAACGTCTTTCAGTCACAACATTGTGGGCTGTACTGTAATCATCTGCCATGGATGTTCTGTTGGTTTTTTGGTTTCCTTTCTTTTGTCGGCAATTATAGCTATCAAAGATCATGCTAATTACTCAGTTTAACACACTCTAATCAGAAAACCTCCTGTGCTGCAGTAGAGAGCTTACAGACATCAGAATTTGATTAAGGTGTGTTTACATCCAAGCTCATGCAAATACCAGCAATTGAACAATGTGTGTGTGTGAAATTGAACAGCTTCTGAGTAGATGGAACTGCCCATCCCAGTATAAGTTTTTCCCCTGTTCTGATTGGAAAAAGTTGTTTGTCTTCGTGTATTATTTCTTTTGGATACTGGTCAACCAGTCTATGGTCAGATCCTTTAGCTTGCCTGCCCTGTCGTGAGCCAGTTCTTTTTGTTACTCGGATGTGTCTTTTGTTCTGTCTCATACGGTGTACATGGTGGAATCTAATGTTGTCCACAGTCTCGTGAGTAGTTTGAGCTGTTGGAAATGTAATGTCGTGTGAATTCGTTGCCTGATTTGTCTGGGTCACCTGGTGGTTGTTCGGGAAGAACAGATGAAAACTAGATTGTCTTCCATACTGCATACTTGTAGGTCCAGAAGAGTTTCTTTTATCCCTTTATTTGCTGAAACGAAAATGCAAAGTATTGTAGTGGTATATTTTCTTTTATAAGAGTGTCATTGTTGTTGTTTTTGCCTGGTTTGGAGTGGGAAAAAAAAGGGGCATTGATGAAGAAAAAATTAAACAAAGAATATTTCTGTTTAAATCTGAAGAATGATGTTTTGTTTTTGAGACGGTTGTCTCACGGCTAGGGGCCACCATGTTGAATCTTGCTTGTTTAATCTGTATAGATAAGACCCATGGGTACCTATAAAACCCATTCTCATTTTGAATATGTTGAAGTCAGAGGTCAAGGGACCCCTTTGAAAATGGCCACATCTGTCTGTCTGTCCTGGGAAAGGCCACCATTGTCTCTTGCTCTCCCTATGGTTTCTTCCATTTTTCTCCCCATAATAATGTTTTTTTCTTTCTTATCTGACATGAGGGTCAAAGGGCAGAGGGTGACCTGTGCTCTATAGCCTGTGAAGCCCTTTGAGGCATATTTGTTATTTGGGATTTGGGACTATATAATCAGAATTGAACTGAAAATCAAATTGAACTGAATCAAACATTTACTGAAACTTTATATTTCCAGACAGATGGTCTTCTGATATATGCATACATACATTTTTTTATGGGAAAGGGAATTTGTTTTGACCCAAGGTATCAACTAGTAATTACTATTAAATCATCAATCCAAAAAGCCTAGTATCTTTAGTCCATATTGGGTGATTCCACAGCTCAAGAATATTGTCCAGTGATAATGTTCTTGTAGAAAGTCTATGTGAAGGAACATGGAAGCTAAGGTTGCAAGATCATGGGCAAGAAGCACAGGTAGCTCTCCTGCAGGAGACCTGCAATACATGTTCCACCAAGTCTTGTAGTTACCTTACCATCATCTTAATTAACTGAATTTTATACTAAATAAGCCCATAATGTCAAAAATCTGCTATTCTTCCTAAACAATAGTATACTTGTTGTTAG
>CAFUXE010003125.1:118799-129396 GCA_903364295.1 Serranus cabrilla | reverse complement strand
TACTTGCCAAACTTCCACAGGGTTAAAGTAATCATTAATCTGAATTGACCATATTCCCCACTGGTATTTAGGGCTTTGTTGGCCATTTAATGATGACTTCCTGGTGGCAAACTTCCCCAAATTAATAAATCGACAAAGACTGCATAAATGCAACATGTAACGAGTTTTATAGTGCTAACAGCAAGTGATACAAAGGTAGGATCCTCGAAAGTCAAACAAAAGAAAGCAGCATTGCTTGGAGTCAGGGTTGGACTAAGTCCCTAATCATGCTTATTACTTTGGTACTCAATGAGATCATAATTTTTATAGTTACAAGTATACAAATTAATAAATAAACATCATCCAATCCAAGTTATCCAGGAGAATTTACCTCACACATATGTTTTCACACACAGCTACATCTGAAATCGACCAGCATTGATGCACACATAAACACACACTCCTGCACAAGAAAATGTACAGCAAACACGCCCCCACAACCCCAAGCTAATCTATCTCTAAGTGGTCCAGAAACTGAAAAAAAACCCATTACATTTCACATGTACTTTAGCTGGAGCTGAGAGTAATCAAAGCCAGAGCCACCTACTCACCCACCAATATCTTGACACCTCTTTGTTTCTCACACTTTCCACTATTCAGCTGTTATTTTTCTCTCACACACTCTCACCTACCGCCTCCCTCTATTCACCTCCTCCCTTTTCTCTCCAACTCCAATTTATCAGATTTACTTGCGGTGGTGGAAAGGAGGAGACACTGCCAAAGCAAAATAGCACCAGAAGTGACTTGGTATCATGCCACTAATATTAGTAACATAATAGATACACTTAATAGCTTGGTAAATAACTAAATAACTGTCATTAAGTAAAAAAAAAAAAAAAAAAAAAAAAAAAAAACAGTCTTGTACTTAAAACGGGACAGTGCACCGTGGACGAAGCATATTGGGAAATTCAGCCACTCTCTCTGGGTGAGATGACAGGATCTCCTTATACTATGGAACATCTTCATTCCTATAAGTGATGTCACTGTAATGCATGGTTAACCTTTATCTGTCTTTCTCTTGTCACTGGAGCAACACGCTGTAAAAACAACAAACATTATCATCTTCTAAACTGTTAATTATTCATATATTATATTAGCAAATTATTGTTTTTTCACACATTCAATAGACACGAGCAACATAGCATTTATTTAGGCTGGGTTTTTGGCCACTGGCGAACTACTAATTATCTACTTTTAACACTCCTTTGGTATATGGCACTTTAGCTGCTTAATGTTTCATTATGTTCACCGACTAGTCTGTCTGTGTCTGCTGATATGTGCTGAACAGGTAGTGTACAGTGGGTTCCTCAAAGCTGTCTTGCTAAGAACAAGTCATTTTACAAATACACATTATTTGAGCTAATGTCCATGTAAGAATATTCACTGAAGCAGCTTAAAATATCAGCCACCACAACTACGAAAACCCACAACTACACTCCCTACTCTTAGTAAGCGCAGTAATACTACAGGTTCTACAAGCAAGTCAGTACATTGAATGTGTTGTTTCAGAATCATTACGTTTTGTAAATTCAATGTTTCTGTTCTACACAACAATCCAACAAAGCGCTGACATTACAAAGAAAATGTACTTTGAAAAAAAGAAGAAATAATAAAAAAAAAATATATATATATATATATATTATCCGGTGCCCCACCAGATTGCATTTTATCCTAAAGGGTTATACCCAGATCTGCTCTCCATCCCCTCTTACTCCCTCTTTTGTACAACTGTAGTCCAGTTCAGGTCCATTTAAATCAGACATGCTCAGATGACTTTATGAGAAACACTTTGTATTAATTTGCTTCCTCTCTGATTTTTCCACGCTTCCCCTCTCTACCACACACACGCACTTCACTGTCGACCAGGTGATTCCTCTGTACGCTGTGAGCAGCTGGACCTGTTGCTTCAGTGGGGGGCTGAGTTTCGCCAATCCTCATCCCAACCACCTGAAGGAGAGAAGGTGCTGGAAGACCTGGTGGCCTTTGATGTCATCCTTGGAGATCTCAACTTTGATAACTGCTCTTCAGGTATGCATTTGTCAGGAAAAAATTCATCTATTGTACTATTTTATGCCAATCAGTTCACATTCTGTCAATATCTCTTCCGCCCAAATAACATAAAACCCAAGAAACAGGGATTATTTGTCTATAATGTATGATTTAAACAACCTCTTAGGATAGCTGCAGGGTGCCTGGGTTTTTATTTTGGTTCCATTTTGAAAGCCTCCACTGTTGACACGGCTGGAAGGGAGCTGCAGTGGAAAGGTCATCGGTGTTTGTCATGGCAGCAACCTAAGAACCCACTGGTGGACACCAGCAGTGAGGGAGGCCATCAAGCTGAGGAAGGAGGCCTTTCAGGCTTGGCTGGCCCAGGGGTCTCCTGAAGCAACAGATGAGTACTGTTCTGCCAGAAGGGCTGCAGCTGTAGCTGTAGCTGTTGCGCAAGCAGAAAAAAAAAATATTTTAGAAGGCTATAGAGGAGGTCTTTTGGTTGGTCATTCTGGCAAACCGTCAGATGGGTCAGGAAAGGAAAGCAGGTCTTGGGCCAGGCTGTATTTAGCCGGGAGGAGGGGCCTGCTAACCTGACCTGGGGATATTGTTGAACAGTGGAAAGAACACTTTGAGGCACTCCCAAATAAAAGTAACAATAAGTTACAATTACAGTAAGCTTCCTGGCAGCAATGCACCAGTGCTGGAAGAGATTTGTCCTCACATGCTGAAAACTCTGGACATGATACATCTCTTCAATGTTGCATAGAGGTTTGGGACAGTGGCAGAGCAGGACAATGGTTCCCATTTTCCCAAAAAGGGGACCAGAGGCTTTGTTCCAGTTACCGGGAATCACACTACTCAGCCTCCCCTGGAAAGTTGAGACTGCTGAAAGTGTCATTGGAGTTTGCTTATCCAGTCCACACATGTCTTGTGGAAAGGGGAACTGTACGGTGGCCCTGAAGGTCAACAGCAGAAATATTTTACAAAATGTCAAAAATTAGCATGTGAGACAAAAATATTTCATGTGAGACGAAAATATTTCATGAAAGACAAAAACATTTCATGTGAGACAAATATATTTCATGTGAGGCAAAAACATTTCATGTGAAACAAAAACATTTCATGTGAAACAAAAGCATTTCATGTGAAACAAAAGCATTTCATGTATATGTATGTAAATGTATTTGTCCCACGTGAAATGTTTTTGTCTTTCATGAAATATTTTTGTCTTTCATGAAATATTTTTGTGTTTGATGAAATGTTTTTGTCTCACATGAAATATTTTTGACGTTTTGTAAAATATTTCTGCTGTTGACCTTAAGGGCCACCGTAGTACGGTACTGGGCTCGTTGTTACAAGCTATCCAGTCCTGCAACAGGACTTTCAGCATGCATTTGCAGCTGTGTGTGAAGCGGTTGGGATGAGAGTCGGTACCTCCAGGTCTGAGGCCATGGTCCTCTGCCAGAAAACAGTGTATCACACCCTCAAGGTGGGTAGTGAGGTACTGCCCAAAGTAAAGGAGATCATGTATCTGGGGGTCTTGTTCATGAGGGATGGTAGAATGAAGCATGAGATAGTCAGGTGGTTTGGTGCGGCGTTAGCAGTGATGTCAGCGTTGCACCGGACCGTTGCGTTAGAAGGATCTTTATCTCTCGATTTACTGGTCCATTTATGTTCCAACTGTTACCTTTGGTCATGAGCTTTGGGTAGTGACCAAAAGAATGAGATTGTTGATACAAGTGACTGAAATGAGGTTTCTCGGTAGAGTGGCTGTGCTCAGCCTTAGAGATCGCACATCCAGAGCGAGCTCAGAGTAGAGCTGCTGTTGAAAGGAGCCATTTGAGGTGGTTCAGGCGTCTGGCAAGGATGCCTCCCAGACACCTCCCTTTTGAGGTGTCCCGGGCAAGACCAACTTGTAAGAAGCCCCGGGTCGATCCAGAATGCGCTGTTGGGATTATGTATCTCATCTGGCCTGGGAACTCCTCAGGGTCCGCCAGGAGCTACAGGGCCCTGTGTAAGCGAATTAAAGTGGATGGATGGATTATCACGGGGGCACCACATTATTATTTTTATTTCAGTGATGGACAATTTTAAATATGTATTACTGTCTTTTAATGCACTGATTGGAGCTGGGGAGGAATTGTATTTTGTTTCTTCTGTGTATTCAAATTCCCAGTGAAATCACAATGAAGTGAATCTTGAATCTTATTTCTCCCTGTTTTTTTCAGAGGACAAGCTGGAGCAGCAGCATGCACTTTTTACTCAATACAAGGACCCATGTCGCCTGGGGCCAGGGGAGGACAAACCTTGGGCTTTGGGTAACAAAGCACACACAACCCACAGTCACATGTTCCTCTATAGGGATTTCACATAAACTGTATTTCTTATCTCTTTAATATGCATGCATTTACAGATTAAACTTTGAGAAAATAAGCATCAACACTGCAAACAAATCCTCAATAAGTGAAGTTGCATTACATTTTGAAAGGCAGGTGTTTCTATATACACATAATCTGATGATCCACACAGTGCAAGCAGAGCAGAGCAGAGCAGAGCTGACTCTTATCTGGCTCTGTCTGACTAAATCAGGATGCAACCACCATGTGAATTGAAATGCACCCAGTACAGCGTGCTGATACATGGGCATTAATGACGTAAAGACTGGAGGGTTTTGGTCTGGATATGAAGCGTTATTTAGGCCAGCAGTATTTTGGGGACAGTGTGGGCAGGGCAGAGTGAAAGGCTTCGTTTAGAGAAGGGCTTATTTATTTGAACAGGGAGATTTTTGCACAGCAAACCAGATCTGCCCCTCCTGTTTGGTCACTACTAGACAGGAGAGAAAGAAGGATTCGTGAGAGAAAAATGGATCAATTGATCAATGAAAGAAAGAAGAGAAAGCTGATCCCATTTCATAAAGCTTTTCTAAAGATTCGATTAGACCTTAATGAATATAATAGCGAGGCTAAAAAAAAATGCAGGCAGAGAGAAAGGCTCAGAGCTTTTGTCAGATGTTGTACTGATTTCATCATATGTGCTGAACTCTAAGAGCCCCTGGAATACTCTAATACTGACCACCCAGTCAGCCAAATATGAAGACGACCTGCAGGGCTTGTGCTGCATTCAAATCATGTGGGATTTGAATGAAAACTGGGACCACATGATGGATGTAAGCAATGACATGGAAGTTAAATAATATACTTTAAGATGTGAATTAAAGGTTTGAGTAAAAATCTCTTGCCGTTGAAGATGTTCTCCATTCCTGACGAACATGGTAATAAATTTGAGTTAATGTTTGAAGCGCGATTAAACATGTCAACCACAAACCAAAAACCCAACCAGTAACTTTGGCTTTCCATGTATTTTAGGAGTTGTGGTCAAAATGGGTGTGAAAGAATATTTATTTTCTCCCCAGACGTATACTTCAGGTTGTTGAAGATGCGAGAAATGATGAGGACAGAGAAAAACTGAGGTCTTGGCCAGCACATGAAAGAGGGAATCTCATGTTTATCTATAGTTTCCCAAACAAGCTGAAAGTAGCACAGCAGACAGGCAGCACTTAGTCTGTTGAGTCTGTCATACTTGTGAAAACAGCCGGCCTTGCATCACACGCCTACTTTTCATAAGAGCTCCCAAACACTTGTGAATTGACTGGAGTAACTTCAGAGTGCTGTTCTCCACATATGGGGCTTTTTAAACACATAATCCAGCCCACAGCCTCACTTCCTCTCTCTGGCTGTTATATTTCGCTGGCTGTGCTTTTGGAACAGCTGTACTTGAAGGAATAAGCTGGTTGTCAGTATTCACAGTATTTCAATAAACACAGACAGAAAATAAAACATTGTGGTGGCCATATTGGCAGGTATGTTGCTGCAAACATGAAGGGATGGAGGGCCAGTTTATCTATCTGAATAATATGATAATAGCTCTTGATCCACACTGTATTAGCAAAATGAGAGAAAATTTTAAAAAAAATTTCTCTCTATACTGTTATTCTAATAGGTTAGATAAATACAATAGGTTAAAAATGAAGATCTGAATGTTTTGTCAGTAAAAATGATTAAAATACGTTGAATCTGGGTGCACAGTGATGCATTTTAATGTGTCATTCAACAGGTACTTTACTGGATCCCAGTGGCCTTTATGACGACGAGGTCAGTTCACCTGAAAGTTTACAAAAGTAAGTCAAATTCACACACATTCACCTGTCTTCACTTGGGATTCATGGGAAACAATATCACAATTATCACAATTCTTGACCATAAAATCTACAGTTAAAGTGGGTCTTGCATTTTTCCCGTAACCCTCTTCCGTAATGCCTCTTTACTATACTATAATTGTATACATTGATTGTATTATATCTGCCTGAAATTAATGATGTCAGTCAGAAGTTGCTTCTGTATGTTGCCTATCCGTATATGACACAGGCACTGCAGTAGTTGCATTCTGCCAGAATTCCACTGGAAATAAGAAGTGTATCCTCACAGAAATAAACAGGCATTAGTACGTTACAGTGCACTACAATAGGCAATAGCACATTATCAGCTCTCGAGCTGGAAATACAGTTGCAGGTTTAGACTTTATAGGTACTAACGGTGCAAGGAAAAACATTTACATTGGGATTATTTTTGTATTTTATATCCTAGTCAAAAGCCGACCTTTAACCTAACACTTGTGTTCCAGTTCACTTTTCACTTCTGGTACATTATTCCTGTTAAACGTTTTGAATTATTTTTATTTTGTTACTTTTTAACCTCCTGCAACTCCTCCATCTTTTGCCTAAACTTCAGTCTTCCGATCCTTTTTCCATCTCCGTGTGTCTCAGAGTGATGGAGAACGAGGAGGGGAGGAAGGAGTACCTGGTGTTTCCTCCCAGTAAGAGCCAGTGTCCTGCCAGCAGTCAGAAGGGCAGGAAGATCCCTTTGAAGGGCAACGGACGCAGGATTGACTACATGCTGTACAGCGATGAGGGCCTGCAGCCGGACTGGAAACTGGTATGATTAACTTTACTCTGTTAAGGGAAACTGAGTGAAATATTCAAACCACAGATCTGGATATATTTTAAATGATGTGTGTATGAGTTTAAACACATTTATCCTGTAGGTTTGAATTAACTTTAAACAATCAATGTGAATTTGTAATGCCTGCCTGTTTAAGGGTTAAGTAGCTAGATGTAACATTTCCAACAATTTAGTCAATGCAAATATAAAAGATGCATTGGTACACGTGAAATTAGCCAAGACAAGTGGAAGGTTGAATAGAAGAACATAACTGAACACTAAGGTATTGAAGATAACTGGGATATTTGAAAAAGGAAATAATGACTGTCATTTTAATAATACACATACGATAATATCGTATAATCATTTACATTTCTTTCCATTCTTGATTTGTTATGTCTTTATGGTTACAGACTCTCTCTCTCCACGTCCCTACAGCTGTATTTTGAGCACAATTCATGGCATTATTTTTACTTAGAAAATTTCCATAGTTATTGTAATATTGTTACTGTGAATTATTTTGGCCATGATAATTGTTTCCAAGAAAGTCTGATATTGTGACAGCCCTACTTAAAACACAAAAATTATTCCTATCCAGTGGTTCACTTTTGGGATTGTGAACCCTAAAAACAAAGCAATGTCTACTTAACCTGCTGTCCCAGGTTTTATATATCTAGTTGTAATTGTGCCCAGTCCAGCCAAGTGATTTATCTTGCTCTATTTCAATAATTTAATGTATTTATTTCGGATTTTGGATTAATTTCCTGGCACCGAGACACTTGTCAGCACTTGTTTCCCGAGCCTTGTAAAACAAAACTGAAAGCATGTGAAAAAATCTCATGCCACAGGAGAACGTTTGAATTGTTAAAGGGAAGGAAAAAGATTTAAAGACATGAAAGCTCGAGAGGAGCTCAATGAAACACAATTACACAAACTGAGGGGAGAAGGAATGAGGGCACTACTGTCATGGCTGCCTGTCTGTGCGAGGGGATTGGAGAAAAATTGAAAAAGCAGATCACATCATTTACATAGCGCCATCTCTCTCTTCTTCCCTCCGTCTGACTCGCTCTGCATTTCTCCAGCCATAGCCACCTGATGCCACCTTGTGCCAGAATGTAGTTACTGTAACAAAACATCACTTGACACTGACTGAAGTGAAACTCGCCAAAAGTAGTTTTGCTTCTTCATAATCAAACCTCAAACCTCATTTCTTCACACATGATTTCATCATGTGTTTGTTGTTGTTGTTTATTCACTTTAGGAGAACATGTGAGGCCACCAGTGCTTAAACATGCCTGAAAAACAGCCAATCAAAGAAAGATGATAGATACAAATGCATTAAAAATATATAATAAACTGATATTATTCCTATAAAACTAGTAGAAACTTAAAGTAACAGTGGTATTTTGGGTAACAACAGTAGCATTCAGAAAGTAGTAAAGTACCGTATATATCATCAAATATATATCCCATCCATACTTTCACATATTGTTTTATGTTTCTCATAGTCTGGGCAAATCCCCTTTGTTTTTTAACATTTTGGGGATGGCCCAATCTCCTTGTGGACAATGCCCCAACCCTCAACCCCATCCAGTGTAACACCTCAGAGATAAACTGGGACACTAACTGCAGACAGACCTCATTGTCCAACGTCGGCTGTCCACAAACTTTTGACCATTTAGTGTCGTGAGCTTTACCCTTTACCCTGAGAAGCACTTTGTGACGTCTCTACGCGGGGAAAGATGCTTTATAATAAACTTAGTAGTCGCAGTAGCACAAGGGGTAACACTTTAACCATCCTCCATTTAAACATTTAAAAACATTTAAGAAATTAATAAATGGCTTGTAGCTCCCTATAATGTAATAATGTAATAACTCCTGAAAATGTGATAAAATTTGCACTTAACTAGATCCAAATTGTTGTAAAACCCAATAATGTAATAATTTCACCAATAATGATATTGTAATAACATGAGGTAGTGATTAGTTGGAAGTCTGTGGGAAGAGTTACCTGGGGGTCTCCAGTGCTGCTCAGAAGCTTATCTTACCCACCCACCCAGTAAGACCAGGATGTAGTTTCATGTCCCTGCATATCTGCACATTTGCATATGGCTGATGTTTCAGATCTGGTGTATATAACATTCTTAGATTCTCAAAACACAAAATGTAGAACTCTGGATGGAAAATGAACATAATATATTACAGTTTCTGTCAAGTATTACATAATCAGTTTTGAAAAAAAAAATCCTGAAAATGTAATCAATTCCCAGTAATGTAATATGGTATTAAATTGTCAGTGAAAATGTTATAACAATATCAGTCAGGATATTTTATTACATTATTGGTGAAGTTATTACATTATTGGGTTTTATTACATCTTCAATCGAGTTAAGTGCAAATTGTATTACATTTTCAGGCGTTATTATATTATCAGGAAATTATTACATTATAGGGTGCTACATGCTGTAAACAGTTGTAATGTTATCAAGTTTAAGTGTAATGTGATGTAATTTTCAGTATTTGTCAATGATTGCCATGAAGCCGCCAATTATGCGTGATCAGACATTCATAAAAACTTAGATTTTGCCTACAACTACTACTGTGTAGCCAATCCATTTTTTAAATGTACTATTTATGGGTAGAATTTGTAAGATGTTACTCCTACTGACAAACTTCCGTCTCCTCCTCCTGCAGGACATCGAGGAGTTCAGCTTCGTCACCCAGTTGGCTGGCCTCACTGATCACTTGTCTGTGGCCATGCGATTGGCTGTTTCCACAGGGGAAGAGGAGCCTTAGTTTGACCACCTGAGCTTTTTTCTAAAAATACTGCCACGGAGGTGTGACAGACAACCAGGAAGAGAAGAGGAGATAAAGAGTTTACAGATGTGGAGCTGCTTGAGAAAGACAAAATGCTTTTTCTATGAGAGGAGTAAAGAGAGAGTGAAATGGACAGATGCATCATTGGAGCCCACAGTGGATGAATGCATATAAAGAAGGGAGAGGAGAAGAGCAGAAAAGCAGTTTTGTTAAAGAGAAAGACTCTGGAGAGGAGCGATTAGCAGAGGAATTACGTTTGGAAACCCAGGAAAGATGATTATCTTCCTGGCACCCAAACACACACAAACACACACTAAATTCAGTACTTAATACACAAACACAATTGATCGACATTTTGACTGTTGAAAATTGCTTGGCATCTCCACTCTTCTCCTCGACCACTCCCAGTTGAACTGAATTCAGAGGTTTTTATTTACAGTGAATTGTTTTATGTAGCTAATTTACACACACACTCCTTTTATTGGATCCCTTTTAGCTGTAGTATACTTTTTTTTATTCTACCTTCAGGTGAGAAGATCTGGTGATCTTCTTAGTAAATATAAAAAAAGAAAACACATAATTTAAGTGATAAGAGTGAAGCATACAGCTACTGTCTGGCCTTTACAATGACCGTGTGTGTCCTTGTGTCGTGCTCCTTCCTGAATGGCTGTTGGTCGTTCACCTTACTACTCCCACATCAGCCCCAGGAACCTCAACAAGTGTCTTTTTTTCTAAAAAAAAAAAAAAAAAAA
>CAFUXE010003125.1:91746-110447 GCA_903364295.1 Serranus cabrilla | reverse complement strand
TAAAGTTCAAAAAAAAAAAAAAAATTACCTAGTTTTCTGCATTCATTTGTAATAAAATGTGATCTGATTTGAAGTATCAAAAACATAGTGCTTAACCTAATACAAACAATTGTCATATTTGATGTCTTTCTTGAACACATCCATTAAACATCCAAAAACATAACTAAATGTCTGAGGTTTGACAACAGCACCGTGCCACTCCACAACGCTACTGGAAAAATGAATTGTGGACTGACGAAACTATGGTTGATTTGTCGAAAAAAAAAAAAAACCACAGCACCACATGTGGCATAAAGAGGACTCCACATACCAACATGAGAACATCATCCCAACAGTGAGGTACAGTGAAGCGAACATCATGATTTGGGGAATACTTGCCATCATCAAGGGTAAAATTATTTCCCAAGTTTATCAATGTATCCTACAGCAGTGATTCTCAACTGGTGGGTCGGGACCCAAAAGTGGGTCGCGGACCCGTTTTCAGTGGGTCGTGGGCCTTTACCTGGGAAAAAAAATCCTGTGGTTTTATTTTGAAGGGGATTTTTTATGCCGTCTATTCACTCTGTTTGTTTTCATGTCTTTTTTTGGTAATTTTGTATCTGTTTTTGGAAAATGTTGTGTCTTTTTTGGTAATGTTGTGTCTTTTTTTTTTCGGAATTTCTGCACCTTTTTTGGTAATTTTTGGAAATCTTTCGCCTTTTTGGTCATTTTGTGTCACAGTTTGTTTTCATCTGCTAACTGAGCTTTGCATGAAAGCTGTTGAGTCTGTTAAAATAAGATATTTTGTGTTATCTAAGATTCACATTCTGTTTATTAATTAAAATGCAGCTATTTTAGTGTAATAGGGAACATTTTCCTCTCAATCTGCTCCATCTTTTCATTAAATACATTTTAGAAGTTGAACATTTTCCTCGTTTTAGTTCTCGTCTTGTCATGACGGGGTGATGGTTGGTCCCAAAGCCAGACCAGTTGAGAACCACTGTGCTACAGGACAATATCAGGGTGGCTGTTTGCCAGCTGAAGCTCAGTAGAAGTCAAGTGATACAGCATGACAAAGACCCTAACCATCAAAGTAAGTCTACAATAGAATGGCTAAAAAGAATCTGCCTTTTGTAGTGTCCCAGTCAGAGCCCAGACCTAATTCCAATAAAGATAATAAGAAAGACTACAAGAGAGACATTCACACCAGACATCCTACGAACGTTCTGTCATTGTAACAAAAGTTCTGTAACAAAGAATGGTACAAAATTCCTCCTGAATGTTGTACGCTTCTGATCAGCAGCTACAGGAAGCGCTTGGTTGAGTTAACAAGTCAGTTTGACCACAAATCCAACGGTTCACTTACTTTTCCCGCCAATGAAGCATTAATAAAATATTATAATCATAGCATAGTTGCATAATCTCTTTTAAAAAAATAGCGCTGAGGCATTGTGCCCAAGTCTGTTTTAAATATGTTATAATAATATTCTAATTGTCAGGAAAACCTTGCTGTTTATTTTGGCGTCATGATAGCTAAAATGTTCTTAGGACATTCTTATGTAAACAAACATCCCCAATTTCCATTGTACTGTATTGTATTGTATTGTATTGTATTTCATTGCATATCTCTCACAGTTGGGATTTTGCACAAAAAAACCTTATTTCATTTTTCTGCAGGGGAAAAAAGGCTGGTTGCTGCCTCTCTTTATGTTTATCAGATTAGGTTCATATACCTGCTCTCAAAGATCTATTGTAGCTGTGACATGTGGCAGAAAGTACAGTAGTTTTGGTCACAATCAACCATGCAATGAGTCATTTAGTGGGAAACCACGCTTCGAAAAGTACTTCTTCATTTCTCAAGCAGAACACAGGGTTGATCAGTGAATGTCATTTGAATGAGGAAGTGAAATAGAGTTTATAGAAACATTCATGCAAGAATGCAAACACATGAAAACTCCTACTCCTGATAAACTCCCCCGCAAGGTGCAAGATACTGATATGTCATAGTGAAATCCCAGCGTGGGCCTTGGGGTCTCCCCAGCTGCTCCTGAACTGTATAAAGGTGGAAGCAGATGGAGAACAAGTTCACACAGCAAAGAGGACAGGTTGATTTCAGCTGAGACTTTCACATTCTGCTACACAGTGAAGGGAATATACTTCAGGATGGCCGCTGCTCGTCTCGCTCTTTCTGTGTTTGTACTGATGCTGGCTGTCATCACTCTGAGTGAAGGTAAGAAGCGACTGGCGATAATGCATTCAATCAGTGTGTGAGAGGCAAGGAATTGTAAATATATTTTTTAAAATGTAAGTTCAAGATAACACTGTTCTAATTGATATAATTCAGCCTGATCAGTTGAAGATGTGTAAATAGACAACTGCTCACTAACATATTGGCCATAACAATTTAATGAGGTATATACACTTTGTGTTGAGTAGTCAAAAATATCTATTTATGCAGCTTTAAAGGCTGAGAAACCTTGATTTAATGGATCCAGCACATACACTAGTTTAATGAAAACACTTGGAAATCATTCCAGGCCAACCTTTAAAGAGAAATCCAGTTTAATATTGAATTGATTATTTTCACAGTATTGAACAGATTACTCTCTTAGATTGTCTGTGTTCGTTTTGAGTTGTTCATTTGTAGTTGTTTATTGGTAGGTCTGCGTGGTGCTGGCCCAAAGAAATGCTGCTTTCGCTTCAATGAAAACAGTGTGCCTAAAGAAAGAGTGGTTGGGTACATCAGGACCAGTCAGCGGTGCTCTAACCCTGCTGTAGTGTAAGTACACAACCTCAGAGATACATACACACCAATATCATTGTCTACACATGAAGGCTCGGGACCTGACTGCCTTGTTTATGTGTTTGTTCAGGTTGAATACAGTGGCCGGTCGTCAGCTCTGTGTCAGACCTTCGGCCACTTGGGTGAAGACGCTCATGAGCTACCTGGATGCCAAAGCTATCCCAGGAGAGACATCCAACCTGTAACCAGACCACACAATAACCACTAAAAGCCTCTGCGATTTCAAACTATGTATCAAAGATTTGTCGACTACAAATGTTTTACTCTCCCCATTAAGGTCTGCAGGGGAACAAACACAAGCTACCTGTCTATCTATATACAAAATATATAATAAATGTATTCTAAATATTGATGTTTTGTTACATACTCATTGACTTTTAAATAATTTTCAGTTGAGACATATTTTCATACATACCATTTTTTTAATTTTAATTTAATGATATGAAACAATTTGTTTGTTTTTGCTTAATACATCATTCAAAGTCTAACCGTCACACTGTGAACTACTGTTGCATTGTAATTTGAGCTTCCTGACTACCTTCACTTTGAAAGAGCAATGTTTCCAAATTTCACTTGTCATCAGTAGAGTATAAGCTACGGGTTACACCACACCAACCACTGTGGGCTCTTTGCCTTTTGATAGTTAAGTTAAGAGATGATGTGTTGGTTTTTTATCTATTTACAGTCATGTTTTTCATTCAAGTATTTGTACGGATAAGTTTCACAATTCGACAACAAATTATATCATTCTGTATGCTTATGCTACTAATTCAATTCTCTTCAAATAAAGCAAGGTAATAAGTCATGTATGGCTTCATGGTTCTCTCTTTTCATGTCAGGGGTTTAGTTTTTTTGTACATTAGCATTTATTTAACTTTACAAGTGTTACATCCTTTCTGATAGTGCATAAACAAGTATAAATGCTAATGACATTTAGACATAAAAAATAAAACAGGTGCTGTAAATTAATTTGAATCACAATTTTTTATCTCCAATTCTCATATTGCGTTTTAATTTTTTTAGCTTCTGTGTCAAGACCAATGTTTTGAGCAGCTTTTTCACAGAATTATAGGCTAAGGGTTAAATGTGCAGGATTATGTAAAGAACCAAAGCCTATGTAACTTTTTCAAATGACAAGTTGAATTCTCAAACAATAAAGCACACCCTGCTCAGTGCAATACTGGTTTAATAAAAGTCTAATTTGGTCTGCTATAACCAATATTTTATTGACAATAATGTATCCGATTTAGCTAACTTAAGAAACACATTTCTGAGTAATTTTAATGTGTAAGTTTGCTGACTCTTAACTATTTGTGCCACTGTTCATGATATTTAGTATTTAAATCACTCTTGCCACTCTTAGACATGGCTCCTTTAAAAAAAAAAAAGAAAGAAAAGTCTTGTGTTAATTTAAAAAAAATTATCATATTTTTGTGTGATGACCAAGATTTACTGATGAACAGATTTATTATTGTCAACCAAGTAGCCTAAATGTTAAATATTTCACCCTATACTGTGCTACACACTGTATGTATGTTTCTAATGGACATTGAAACAAGCATACAGTTCTTATTGCTGTTGATTATTACATCATATATTTAAATTATTTTATAAATGGTATTTATATGTAAAAGTTCAATTTTTTTCCATTTTTAAAAATGTACTTAAAATCACATTTAGATTACAATACAGGTGTATAAAAGGCTTGTGGGTTTGTAAGGAAATGAGACTGTCAAAAAAATGTCCTGGAACGTCAGCGATTGCTTTCTTTGCCACTAGAGTGCGCCTATGCACCACTTGGCATCATATCTAAGTCCCTGTGAAGACCACAAGTGAGTGCAAATCTTATTCATTTAATATAAACAACAACAAAGTTACAACTTAAAGCTTTATTTATGGTGTGCCTTACTGATTTGACACATGGCATTTAATGTTGCTTCCAATGACGACTTACTTTATGCTTTTGATTCTAGCCATCTAATCACACTGATTTATTGGATAGAAGAACCACCTTAAGAATTAGATACTTTTTATTGCATTCACCACCAAACAAATATATATACATATATTTCGACAACTATTTCGACAAGAATGATGTAACTGAGCCACGTAAATGTGCTTAATAAATTGCTGTAGGTTACTTTATCATGAAATTATCTCCTCATAGCCACCAATTCCTCCCCTGATACTCTATATAGGCGCTAGTTTTAATAAGCAAAAGTCTTGATGTAGGCCTACAGTTCAGCCTAAAAAACGTTTTTTATATATTATTTTTCGGCTTCATTCAAACTTCAAAATATTCAGCTCAATAACAACATTTGCAGGTGTATTTTCCCATTCCCATTTTTCATGATTTCCAAATTCTTCCACATATTCTGGATTTATTTTCTAATTATTTTTTTTCCGCCCAAATCCCCCATAGCCTAGTTCTCATTGTACTTTGCCAGTGTCTCTTCTGAAAAACAAAAATCTGATACTAGAGTTTCTTGTCTACATTTAAAGCTAAACTGATACATCTACCATATGCAAACATATAATCTAAACAACAATTTAGCAATACTAAATGTAACTCTCTGAAATTAATAACATTTTTGCAATACATGTTGTCTTATTTTGAAATTCTCAACCGGATGTATGTATACATTTGGTTTGTTTGCCTTGTTAGGAGAACGGCCGTTGGAGCATTTTTCTTGACTGTGCTACATCTAGTTGTAGTGTCCGTCAGCGGCCATATGTAATTTAACTTCATTCATTCGTTTACATCCGCACCTAGGTTAATTTTGTTCATATCCGAGCCACGGTTTTTAGGGTGAAAAGTTGCGTATTTCTCTCCGCTCCGTCATTCTTTGGGACGTTAATCAGTTTATGCCTCGGTGACTGTTCGATTCAGGCTGGGTTGTGACAGCACAGTACAATGATCGAGCGACCAGAAACTGCGGTTCCCAGCATCGCTGTAAGTCCATTTGTCTTCCAAATACCAATGTGCAAGTGTTGACACTAATTTTCACTTGGCTGTAATTGAAATGTCCTGGATAACCGTAACGTTTCCCGAGTGTTTCGGTTCCTGCTGGTGCTGACCTCACAGACATGGAGAGAACAGAATAACGCAACCTGCTCGTTTCATCGTATTTTGAATATCTACAAAGAATATACCTGAACGACACATCATACACACATTTTGACACATTTATATCGCTTGCTGATAAATGTAGATGAACAACACTATGTATTTCAGTATGTCATCGTATTAAAAATGAACCGTTCCTCCCACTCCGGTGTAACGTTAGCATCATTATGGTAAAGCGAGGTTATGGGTGATGGAAATATAAGATAATTTGCTCTTTTTCGCTGCATGTGTGGTGGAAACAGTGCTTACGTTGTACCGATTGAAAACAAATAACGAGATAAAACTATTCTATTGTCTTTTAAATCGGCGTGTGTGTTTCCTGAACGTTTCACAGAATTGCACGTATCGGGGGATACGTAGTGTCGTCGCAGCTCGCTGCAGTGAGGAAATAAATGGGCTACGATCTATCTATCTATATATATACAGATACTTCAGTAAAACATGTCTTGATGGACTGTATAATAGAGTTCAAAACAAGCATGCCTGTCTGAACCACCCACTACTAGAGAAATGTAACCATGTTCCCCAAATTACATGTAGGGGAGAGTGGGGCATTTTGTCACACAGGTTAGCTGTCACACTGTCTCCAACATCAGGGGTCGCCATCTAAAAATTCTAACAGCTGAATGTGCAACTCACAGTTCTGACACATTACATATTTTAGTAGGTCAACCTGGAAGTTAGCATCGTCCTGGGGTCTATTGAGAATTCGCCTAATAGATTTTTGGATCATTGTAGAAAATAAGCTTTGTGGCCAACACATTTATCTGATGCTTACTTGTTTTGTTCAGCAGGATAATTTTCACAAGTGAACACTACTTTTATGATGTTTGAAGCTTTGACGTTTAATGTCCCCGACAACCACTGTACTTTCATTTAGCCACTTTACTAACCAAAGACCTAATTTCAGGCATCTTATCCAAAAACCCATTCAAAATCTCATTGAGTTTGAGAGGATAGACCCCATGGTGTGAAAATGCTAAGTTACTTCCTGGTTTAACAACTCATTGCTGTGGCACCCTATAGATACAGAGCACACTTAAGCCCTGCCCCGAACAGAGGGAAAAACAGTCCACTCTCCATTGACTTTGTATTGAAAGAAGGATGTGGATAATTGATAATAAAATCAAAAGTTTGCTAAAATAATGATATTTTAAAATCTTATTTTTTAGAAGACATTCTGTTAGCGTTTCAGCCTATGTTTCTGTATCATGGCACCGATAGTTCACGCCCTCCTGTGGTCAAAATACACAGGATGGTATGTATTAAGCCTTTATTTAGAAAATAATTATAATGATGAAATATCGTTTTGTAGGCATAAAGAATGACTGAAGGGAAGCCTGTTAAAATGGAAATTGGAATTAAAACGAAAGACTGTCAATGGCAGCACACCACTGGACATAATGAGTTGTTCTTGTTTTTTTCACTCACTGATGCTGATGAAGCCCCGGTATTGGAAACATCTGTCTCAGTAAGTCAGATATTCAAATGGAAGAATAAGGTTGCTTTTTTTCTTTAAGCCTCTATACAGGTTTTAATTTGTTGAAAACTATATTGTGGCCCTACATAGTGTGACAACACACCCTGTGATGGGGCAGCTTGTCACAAGTGCACATTCTGTACTTCACCATGTTTAATTATATTGAACTATGAAGTGAAAATCTGAAGATTATACATCAGTGCACAAGAAATTTAAATTTAATTTGATATGTAAATTGAGTGACTGTGGTATACTGAGGCCAAGAATTTTAAGTGAAAGTGTGACAAGATGCCCCGCTCTCCCCCATGTAGGCCGCCTTTACCAGATAGCAAGTCTAAGCAAATGCTTCATGCAGTTTGGTGGGACTGGCCATGAGATTGCATTGGTTAGCCAAATGTGGTTTGCTCTGTTCAGGGTTTTTTTTTTTTTACACTGGAGCATTTAACAAAGTGATTACTCATGCCACAACACAACAGACGTTGTACTGTGTCTGTTTGTGATACACCCTAAAGAGATTGGCAGTGACTCTCTTCGGCATAAGAAAACAATGGGGTGGGCAAACACAATGTGCACCTACAGGGATGGTGAAGGAGCAGTGGGCAAAACATGCTCAGTGCTAAAAATAGCAGAAGAAAGAAATTACACATGCACTGCACAATTTCTGTCCTCTTACTGTGGGGTTAAGAGGTGCAATATGTATTACATTATTAATATTCTATATATGATATCTAAAAGTTTGACAGCTGATGGAACAGTGAGAGGACATGCATCAGCTGCTGAATGCATGCAGGGGGTGGACTTAGTAATGCAGATGATGTCAGTGAACCAGGCAGCTACTATCACCACTGGCTGGACTGGGGGAGGGGTAAACAGTCATGGTATGGAAGACTAGCCTTCCTCTCTTTCATCCCCCATTACTTCCCTCTTAAAGTCCCCCATCTGGGTTTTGTTCTGCCATGTTCTCAATAAAAAACATATTAATCGTAACACATGTCAAAACAACAAATATTGGTATTGACAGCATCGTGATTACAGTTATCATTCAGCTTGAAATGTGATATTTCCAGGGTTTTGTGTGTTTCTTGTTGACAAACTGAATTGTGTGCTACTGACATAAGGTCCCTGTAAATAAAAGGGTTGTTCTTTTTTGACACATTACCATGTATGTTGATGTAGTACACACACTGTTTAACTTGTATAAGGCAACTGTGGATCCACAGTCTACACACACACACATATTCAAAGGGTTTTTGTAGCAAAACGCTGACAGCCTGCACTTTTATTTAAACTCAAATAGCAAAATGACCTACTCATTGTATAATATTACCAGTTCTACCCACAGTGCAGCCAGTGGGAAATGGACAGACCTTATGTAAGATGTGCATTTTCACACACACTAAACCTGAATGTGGGCGGATCAAACATGGAAATGGTGGAAAGTGCTTCAGGCTTGTTCTGAGTAGTTGCAGCTCGTGTGGAGCTGCATGAATCAAAAAGTGATCGATGAGGCAAATAGATTGTTGCCATTTCTTTTCACAATCTGTGTGTCCACAACATTCGCTGGTGATGATGGTGTGTTTACCTTCAGTTTTCTGGATGTCACATGTAATGAATGTAAAATGGAGATAGTTTTGGGCATTTACTTTATATATATTGATATTGGTTAGTTAGTTACAGTAACAGAACATCTTGCTTTGATTAGAACTACAGCAGCAGAGTCCTGGCATGATTGCATTGTCTTTATTTCACCAATGGTGGGAGTATGTCGTAAGGCATCTTCCTACCACTACACAGATGTGGTGGACTAACCTGGAAGCCACAGAATACTGGTAACTTTGACAATAGTCTAGAAAATGTGTTTTTAAGGGTCTGAAATTAGCACCGCCAAATGTGGGCAAATAGTTGTAGTAGCATGTGTAATCATCAGGCCGTCCACAAAGGCACAGTAGAAAGAATGTTAGTGTAGTGACCCAGTGATGCAGTGTTGAAGTTTTTGCAATCTGGACACATGAAACTACTTGCCTGTCATCACAGTCACATCACATCAGAGTCCGTAGTTAAATGCTTTTCATTTGTCAAGTATTTAATTCACATAGAAGTCTTCAAATAGGCTTAACCATGTGGTTATTTGGTGTTATTTGCTCTACCAAATGTGTCTTTTGTACGATGACTGGTGTCCATTCTCAAACTAGACAGCTGATCAAATATGTATCAAGATTCTGTAACATATTTTCCTATAGCTCTGCCTTACATTTTTCATTATTCTGCTTGGTTGTAGGTCAGATTTCATTGCTCTGGTTGCTTGCAGGTCAATCCAGAGGCATCTTGGTCCGTGCTTGTTGATAACGCCCTTTGGAATAAAACAACAACATTATATATTGTAATACATAGGGTTAAGATATGAAACTACTATCTGCATAAAATATTTTGGGTCTCTTCAATTCAATTCCATTCATTTTTTTAATTTATATAATATAATCATACATCACAAATTTCAAATAACATACATCACAAACGGACTGTGCAGGGTATAACACCTCCGTCCTTTGACACTCACCGCAAACAAGGAAAAACTCTTTCAAACCCCTTTAACAAGGGAAAAATAATTCAATTAAATACATAAATGATCTATATTAAATAACCACATGGTAACCCTGTTTTTTTACTCCACTCTCAAGGTTAGCAAAAAAGGGCCTCTATGGTTTGTTCAAGCCTCGCTCCCACTTTTAAGGATCAGAAGGTGAATCCTCATCCAAATGATGTGTATTGTTAGAATACAGTTTGGCCTGATTCGATGTGCAGAGGCCTGAAACAGCACTTGCTGGTTACTGTTATTTTTAACACAAGTTTGTTGTTCACAATGTATTGTTCTGCATGGGAAAAATGAGATGCGTCCCTCAGGTGCATGGACCCGTCATGTACTGTGTCCTTAACAGATTTTAATACGTCAGTGACCGCGATCGAGTGTGTGGCATGGGCATAACCTTTATAATGCCCTGATTTATGTCTTGATTTTGAAGTTTGAACTAGTCAAAAGTTCATCTGCAGGTGCTTAACCCCCTCTTTCAGCAGCCCCATCAGTGCAGAGCTGCAGTTTTCCATCAGTGCCATGCATGACAGACTCTGAGAGGCCACTCACTGGCAGGCCGGCAAGCCAGCAATCAATTGTGTTTGCCTCACGTAGCGTGCAGGACAGTGCAGATTCAGGGGGAGGGGTGGTGTTATCTGACATTAGACTGGGAGTTGGAGAGTGGTAGAGAGTGATGGGGAAAGGAGAGAGGAACAGAGACATACCTCAGTGGTAAAGAGAGAGAGCAGCTGGGGGAGCCTGGCTCGGCTGTGATCTGGTCTGAGATCCACGGCCCACATGAGGAACAGGATGGACATGATTCAACTCGTAGGGAGATTTGCATGTGTTTGTTTGTGTTGCTTTGTCTTTTTTTAATGTAGCTTTACATTTCTACCTTGACAAACTGACTGGCTTCATTCATTGGCCCTGTATACCTTTTCTGTATTAGTTAGCGATGGTCTTTGGCAGGGTTGGCAGGTTGGCATAAAGCCTGTTATTTCTCTCTGTGAATCTACCTCCCCTCACCTCTTTTCCCCTTAAAACAGCCTTTTTCCCCACTTGTGTTTATCCCAGCTGCACTTCACTTCAAAGGGGCTCTGTTGCTGCAGGACACAGAAATACTAATTGTAGGTTCTGAAAAACAAGTTTTTGGTCACTTTGTGCACACATAAAGGCTATGTGCAGCTACAAATTTGCTGGCAATTTGTTCAAACTCGTTTAAAAAAACACAGAAACTGTGTGTGTTGCAGTCCTTCATCTGTGTATTGATAAGGGCTCATCTTTTGCCAAAATCCTGTTTATGATGTGATTGACCTATATTCTACGCTAAAGATCTGAGAGCGTGTGTTTTGTTTTCATTTATTCATTCACACTGTGCGATTCCTGCATTAACACAAAGTGTGTTTGTCTTTGTGGGTTTTCCTTCAGCAGCGGAACCTCGAGGGCTATGTGGGCTTCGCTAATCTCCCCAATCAGGTGTATCGGAAGTCGGTCAAAAGAGGATTCGAGTTTACCTTAATGGTTGTAGGTAAGTTGACATCTTCATCTGCCTCTGAGGATGTGAATCTCTGCTCATGTTTGAATGTTTGTGTGCCCCGGCCAAACCTATGTCTGCACATCTGCCCGTGTTTTCATTTTTGTGTGAATGTGTGTTATTATCACAGGTTCAAAGGTGGAATTTGTGACATCCAAGGTACTTAGCTAGTCAGGATGACGAGTTGACAATTTAAAAATTAGTTTCTGCAGAGTGGTTTCCTGTGTGGCCGGGCTTTTAAAACATTTAGTGTGTTACTCAGCGACAGAGAAAGAGCATGTGAAAATATTTCTTGTGAAAGCTGTTTTCCCACAGTTTCCCTGGGGAGTTGTCTTTGTAGCCGCAGGACACACAGCAACACATCTGTGTGCTCTGGATGATTTGATTTGGAACAAACTGCAGGATATTGGTTGAAGTATGAATAGACCTGGTTTCAAAATGTTGCTGAAAGCAATACAGTGAAGGAAATCTACAAAATAGTGGCAGAACTATGTGTTTGCTGTCTATGTGGATACAAACACTAAAGGCTCAAATGTTGTTTTTGAACCACGCATATGCAGAGACAACCAGCTGCGTCATGAACGTAAATGTTCACATACTTGCATATGTATAAATCTTGTTAGTGGAGGATTTGAAGGAGGTGGAAGATGGCAACGCTTGAGGAGGTTGATCAACTGTGTTAGCGTAAAAAGCGAAAGGTGCTCTATCGTAGACCCCTAAACTGAACAAGTTGGGAAAATGGCGAGTATGTGTCTCATGTTGAGAAAGACACAGCCATACAGCATCTCACGGGTGCTTAACGGTAATTTCTGATGACGTGCACAACCAACGCTCCAAACCACCATAGAATAAGCGAGGCTGATGTCATGCGTTTGCGTAGGCTTGGTTAAAAGCAAGTATATTTGAGTCCTCACGCACATAAGTGGTTTTGTAAAGGGAGCTAACATGACACTTCAGTCTGAGTTCCACAACTTCATGCATTTTCTCATTTATTTATTATGAATGCATGAGTGTATTGTAATGTGTAAAAAAAAAAGTGAATCAGTTTGAACATTAAATATCTTGTTGGACTGCATTTTTCCCATTGTCCCAACTTTTTTGGAATTGGGACTGTAGCTGTAATGTTATCAACAGTGTTCTCTCCCCTCTGTCCTGCTGCTATTACAGACATGTCTGAGCTAGCCAAGAGTCACCCAGGGACTACTTCTTGTTGAGCTGTGATATTTAGTCTGCCAAGGTCTCAGGCTTAAAAACATACATGGTAAAAAAAACAATCAACAATATTGCATTGTTTTAAAAACTATCATCTTTATCTAAACTTTGGCATGATCCACATGACCTTCTGTTGACAAAGGCTCTGTTCCAAGACTGGATTTTTAGTTAGGGCAGTTACAAATGTCATTGGGAGTTTGAATAAGGATGTCTTGCTTTTGGAACAGAAACTGGAAGTTTTTGTTTCACTTCAGTGTTCTATTGACATATTGAGCCATGTGAATGGGGCCTTTAATGAGTAATGAACACATATGGATTGTATAGAGGAAGTGTGCAGAGTGCAGCTGTATTATTAACAAATTAGCAAACATTCTCTAGCTTGTAATTCTGCAATTATGGCTGTGTTTTTCACTTGAAAGAGTGAAAAACACAGTATTCTTTTCTCCTAACTGTCGAAAAAATTGCATGAAAAGATTCTTAGAGTGTGTTAGTTGCTCTCTTCCTATTGGTCTCCTGAAAACATGAACATGAAGTTAAAAAAATGACTGTTGCTTTGTAGCTCTTGGTTGCGAGTGCTGTCCAGTTGGTCGTGAAAGAGGAGAGCTTTGAAAAGCAACTTGCTAGTGCTGTAGCAACAGCTACATGACTCATCACTGTATATCGATGAGGACTGCAGGGTTAAATCGGCTGTCCTATTAACAGAGTCACAATATCCGCCTCTGTGCTGTGTCCGCTCTGTCTGCCGGGCAGACACATGGCTGAAAACCCTGCAGTGAAGCTGGAGAGAGGCTGGCCATATGTGATACGATCACCAATAGCACACACAATAGTACAAACTTAAAATGTATGTCCATGTGCATATTGAGAAACTACTTTTTCTGAATCTCATATTTTATGAGCTTAACATAATGTTACTGTCTGGTTGCAGTGAGCAGGTGGCACTGTCAGATCTGTGCGGAGCACCTGAACAAAAGCACTCACACCACAGACAGTATGATAAGGAGCATGGTCAGGGAAGATTAGCTCTATGTGTCCACAATACTGCACACAACATTGTGGCTGCGTGACCAGAAGATCTTAGCAGGCCTCTAGTTTTCTTAAAAGGTGAGCTGGAACTCTGTTGCCTGCTTGTCTGTTGACAAAAAGAAATTTTAAAAGCATAATAGATCCAGATTGTAATAGGTCTCTGTGAAATATCCTGTTGTTTCTCTTTTTTCTGCCTTTCAACATTTCCACTGCTTCACAATTATTCTGGATTTGGCAGTTTGCTTGTTTTTGTTTTTGGTTCGAATGCAAGTCTTAGACTTTATTCCAGCATTCCATCATTTAAATGTTTAAAGGTCAAAATCTAACTCAGTGAATCTTGTGGGGACCCCTAACAATTCAGTGGAAGGAGAAGGACATTAACACAAAGAGGTGTCCAACCTTTATTATTTCAGCCTGGGTTTTTAGCTTCCTGTTTGGGTGAGAACTAGAGAGAGAGATCCACAATCAATAAGATCCTGATCCGGTCCCCTCACATATGGGCCCCTCTATCTCCCAGCTTTCTTGGCTCCCAACCCTGCATACCCCAGCTGATCCAAATTTCACACATAACGAATGTGAGGAGCATAGCAGTGTATTCACCACTCCACACAGCAGTTATTTAAAGAGGATCAGAGGTTCTCAGCTGGGGCTTGTTTTTCCCACCACTAAATGTTTTCTGGAAGCAGTCAGTGGTGGGGTAGATACAGCATAGATATCACCAAGGTCAAACGAAAACTGTGATTTTGAAATTCAAACAAAAAATTTTTTTTGGATGATGGATAGAGTGGTGAGAAAGTGGCATATTTTTTAGGCAGCTAAAGTATGAATGACTTAAAACAAGTGTATTATGTTGCTGAATTCCAACAGAGAAGGCTGATGTAAGATGACACAGCTAAGGAGCAATGAAAGTTTCCTCCATTTTGGACTCTCTGGCTCTCCGCTTATGATTAGCGACATCAAGACTACTTGTTATTGGTCAAAGTGGAGCTTGTGACCATGTTTGGTCAGCACGATTTTGCGATTTGGTGGGCATTGTATTACAGCAATAGTTCTACAAAGTGGGCTAAATGTTCCGTTATAAGTCAGAGCCACATGTAAGATACCACACTTTATTAAAAAAGACTGATCAAAATAAAATGGGCTATTGTTTGTAAATATACAGTTGTATAGTATATCAACATGTGAATGAAAAATTATATTAAATAAAAATGCCTATCTCTGAGAAAGCTCCTTCAGTTGTTTTTAACAACAGACATAGTATTACCTCATACAGCCCTGTACATCTCGCACAGGCTCTGTGCAGGAAATCAAGCTGGTCGACAGCCACTACTTAATCGCAGACGATATACTCAAGACAGAGGTGTGTGTGAGAAACAGTAAAACCCTTGTGTGTGTGTCACCTGGCTGCAAGTGTTTACAAGCCCAGCAGAGAGCTGCATGGCATGGCTAAGTAGCTACAAGCTAGTTAGCTAGCATGGCTCCAAGCACAAGTAATGCCACTATTTTTTATCATAACTGATAAATATCATAGCCTTGTGTTTAGGACTGGGCAATATGGCTTAAAATTAAAATTTCAGATTACCATTTGAAGAAAAATCCTACAAATGACAAAGAAATGATTCAAAAACAAGCAGCAACAGCAGCCATATTTTCTTTCGGAAACAAATGGTTTCACTAAGTGTTGTAGAGCAGTTTGACTGTCATGTCTACAGTGCACTTTAATAATGCGTAAAATTTGAATATGCCACATGTCTTAATCCATTATTGCTTACTCCAGTTTATTTGGGTAGAGACTATCTATTTCTTATATCGTCTCAATCAAGTTAATATCGGATTCTTGCTGTACATGTAAAAAATACTGTTAGAAGCTTATTTAATTTAATACCTATTTGACTTGTTGTCACTGCTCTAGCATGATTTATTGGTTAGACTTTAGCCATTATCACCATTCAGACCTATACAACTAATGTGTTTATGAGTAAACTGCTTACAAGAGCATAAGATAGTTTTCAAGAGCACATGCCTCTGGATTAGGTACAATAATTAACCACAAATAGCATCAACATCCAGGTAGCTAACTCACTGACTGTTCATGAGCAGTAGTTACAATATAATAATGATATAATTAAAAATTTAAGTAACAAGTCAGCTTCTTCTAATAGAGACTGAGTGCAATGCGTCATTTTAGTAGATAACAGTAGATATAAACATGTCAAATGACTATTTTAGCCCTTAATTACTACCAGAGAAGACAAGTTAGCTTAATGTTAGCTTAATGTTAGCTATGTGTTGCCAAGCTATGACACTTGGAAAAATCATTCTCCATTGTTCTGATTTATCCACATTTCACTATAACACCAGCTATATAAAGTGAAACTCTTTTAGGTAGCCTAAAACTGACATTAGATATATAACTTAATGACAAAATGATTGCTGCACATGTTACATTTTTTTTCTCATTGTCACTGCTGATGTCTCATGACTGTGTGGCTTTGTGATATTGCTCGTCCTGATTATAGTATTATAAGCTATTTTGTTGAGTTGCCTCTTTGCGAAATGCTCTGAGTGAATTGTAGTTCTTTCCGGTAAGAACAGAAAGAGTGAACATGCAAATACTCTGCATTGTGCGTTCAGACTTTCGAGTCGCCGCAGCATTATTTTATGTCATCAAACACTAATTTTGGACCCTATTAACTTTGTTTGTGAGTTTTCCTTAATAATTTGTTGAAATATGTAAGAACTCAAACAAGAATAATTACTTAAAATCCTTTGGATGGTCTTTCGTGTGTGTTTAGGTGCTTTACATGCTCATGTGGAGCTCTGAACACAACAAGATGCAGCTCTAGTTGTTTGCTCTCAGTCGGCCACTCCCTGAGAACAAACACCACCAGAAACGGCTCTTCTGGTGATTTTTCATCATGAGCCTGTCTTTTCTTTCTCCACTCGGTCCAACTCTCTGTCTTTTCCCACTCAATACGCCTCTCTCTGAAGGGGAAAACTTCCTGCCCCTTTGTCCAGCTGGCAGACTCAATAGAAACTCCTGGAAAGATCAGCAAGATCCAGCGCCAGTGTGGAGAGCTGAACAGAGCTGAGTGTCAGATCCGAACTGAAGGGAGCTGGGAGGAGAGGGGAAGTGATGCCTGCTTCATGCTGCTTCTGATGTGTAACAAGGCCAGTACTTAACAGCCCCACTGCTACTGCTTTTCGAAGGCAACTCAGGAGGAGAGCACATCAGAAGCTTTTAATGAGTCTACATGTGGGATATTGCATTAGAGTTTATCTGATACAAGTTTCATTGGGTTTTCATAATGGTGCTTATTCAGTTCATTCAGAATTCCCGAAAATTCCCCAAAAACAATAGCAGATATAACACCAAATGTGTTACATGTGTTATTGTATTTGAATATTTTTGCATACAAAAAAGTGAACTTCTTTGCGTCAAGACTGCATGGGATTAGCATAAGAAGGGCATGTCTGCAAATAGGAGATGTGTAGCCACCCGTAGAGCCCGTTTTCAGTCACATATCTTGAGGTCAGAGGTCAAGGGACCCCTTTTGAAAATGGACATGTCAGTATTTCTCTCACTAAAATTTAGCATGACTTTGGAGCGGTATTCAGCCCCTGACCTGACAAGATAACACAATGAGCTACACAGCAGGCCCTCAGAATGCTGAGGGGTTAAAGTAGTAAAAAAACATCTCTGACCAAGGCAGGAGGGGCAGCAGGAGGCCCTTGTTTTTGTGCTGCAACGTGAAGTTTAGTGTTGTCACTTTCTTGTTGTTGGCAAAAAAATTGCTTGCACTGAATATCTGACTATAAAATGTCCTCATTTAATACGTAAATATCCTTACAGAAAAAAAGTAACTGGCTTTGTGGTGTCACTATAAGTACAATATGCTTAAAATTGCAAACTACACCAAACACTGTAAAAACTATTCTGGTCAAACATCTGTATTTTTCAGTGGATCTCTGAAAGAGAAAAGGGATAGTTTTTTTTATTTGGGTTGTATGAGGTACAGTTCCCAGTTTGGAGAATCAGATGCGATCTCAAGGCAGGAAATTAATTAATGCATTGCTGCAGAATGGGCTTGTCACATATTTTTGACATCTTTAACCACCTAAACAAAGGCCCACCCTAAAATGTTTTACCTGTTTATGATTTTGTCCACCAATTTTAGTTGCTATTCACAGCTTTTTCATTTGGCACTACTTTTTCTCAACCGTAGAACTCCACTGGATTCTGACCAAACAGCTGATATGTGGCAGAGCGTGAAGCATGTAAGCCAAAAGTAATTTAAAATCAGTGGACATATCTTAAATATAATATACACATAAATGGGTATAACATTTTAGGGAGGGTCTTTGTTTAGGTGGTTAAAATAAATGTTGTGTCAGTAGCTGTCGGCAGTCTGTTTCCTGCCTGGAGCTTGTGTCTGATTCTTCAAACTAGGAATGCAAAGATGATCAACTACTGCAGGTAATGCATTGACTATGAGTAAATACCTCATAAAACCCCATTTCAAAAAATCAGAACTATCCATTTAAGTGCAACAGGGTCTTCATACACTGACTAAGGTCTGTGAATGAAGCAGCCATAAAGAACAGGATAAGCTTAAATCTCCTTTACAGTGCAGTAGTATTCTGCTTACTAAGTCAGTATCTGTCTCACTGATCCGTGTGTGTGATTGAAAGACTGTTTGCCTGTCTGTCCTACTCTTTATCCTGTTGTTGTACCTCTCTGAGCCTGTGTGTGTGTGTGTGTGCAATAACATTGTGTAATATGTGTGGAAGTCCAGATAAGACAGTCTGACAGGCTTAGGACTGACCGCCTTGCCTACTGACCTTGCAGAAGGGAGTGAGTGAAGGAGGGCTTTAGTCTAGTTAATCTGCTAGCTTAACCAGATGCATTAATACAAACAAAGCGCATGCATTGCAATGCTCACACACACACACACACACACACACACACAC
>CAFUXE010003125.1:40403-68257 GCA_903364295.1 Serranus cabrilla | reverse complement strand
CTTTCCACACTAGGAAAAGATGCCACTGGCAGTGGTTGGCAGCAATGTGGTAATTGAGGTGAACGGCAAGAAGGTCAGAGGTCGCCAGTACCCGTGGGGCGTGGCAGAAGGTAGGTTCACTCAGTTTCACTTCCTGAAAAGGAGGACAAGGCTTCCTTTTTGCAGTTTAACTAGAAAATGAACCAGAAAAGACACACTTTACAGTTCAGCAGGGGATCAGATTTTGCTTCTTTTTTTCTTTTCTTATTTTTTGCACCTTGGTCACACAATGACAGATGTGAGAGAGGCCCCGTTCATGTTGGTGTCTGATGGTTGATGTGTTTGAAAATGTCCTGCAGTCTCAGTATTATTACTATCATGATGACTGAAGCATGACGTTCCTGAGAGCGAGAAACAGTGCATGTTCTCCACAATGACCTGCTGTAGCCACTAAATGTATTAACTACCAGGTAATAAATACTTGTCAAAATGTATTCCTGAATGGAAATAATCTGTTAAAGTAGAAAGAAATGTGCTTTTTCTGCCACATAGCACATGATGGTAATTATAAGATTTGTCTTGAAATAGATTGAGATGTTTGCATATTTTTGTCATTTCACTACTGTTGAATTTGTAAGTGAAACAAAAGTTGATAGCCACATTTGAACCATCTTGTTAATAAGGGGACAGCAGGGTGGTGCAATGGTTTGCACTGCCGCCTCACAGAAACAGGGTCCTGTGTGTGTGGAGTTTGCATGTTCTTCCCATGTCAGTGTGGGTTCTCTCCAGGTCCTCCGGCTTCCTTCCACAGTCCAAAGACTCTCAGTTGCCCGTAGGTGTGAATGTGACCTGCGATAGTTTTTCAACCTCTCCAGGGTTTCAGTTGGGATTGGCTCCAGCTCACTAAGAGGCCGTCCACACGGAGACGATTTTTTCCTTAAACGCATATGTTTTGCTTCTTTTTTTGAAACCGGGTCCCAGGGTGAATAAATCCGAAAACGCATCCCTTGCGTGTTTGTGTGGACGGCGAAGACGGATATCTGCGTTTCGATGATGTCATCGCCACACCCCTCGAGCTTAGCCTTCCACCTGTTATATCCCGCGAGACGTCTCATAACAACATCAATAACAATGACGCACTACATGCTCGTGTTCCTGCTGGAGAAGATATTGAGCCTATTAGGGTTACTGGGGTTGTTATCATGCTCCTGAGCCGCCACGCTGAGCAAACAAGGCAGATGGACTGATGGGTTCTTCTGCTGCCGATTTGTAAACAGCGCTCAAGCTTTGTGCGCATGTTCCGTCTCTTCCTCTCCGTTTTTTTGTGAATTTCTGAAATTGAAACAGCGCCACCTATAGGCCTGGCATATGAAGTAGCGTGTTGAGACGGATCTGTGTGGACGCAAATATTCCTGATACGCTGCCAGGGAAAACGGAGAGAAAAAAGATCGTTTTCGTACGTCTGGACGGCCTCTGAGACCCAAGTCTGGATAAGCAGTTACAGATAGAAAATGAACGTCAATAACGTAATGCCAAATCAGCTTTCAACTTGAGCTTATTTTTCTTTGGTTTCAATGCACATGTGGATTTGCAATTTAGAATGGTTAGCTGTGTTACTATGTTTGCTTAAACTGATCCACGTGGTGCTGCAGAGTGCATTTTGAGGGTTTGAGTGGGTGACACCAGCATTGTTTCGAGAAACAGGTCTTAATAATTGGCAGCTTAATAATCGCTTCTTCTGTTTGGAAGTGTGTATGAATAAACGAAGAGTTAGCAGGGATAACAACTGTTAGTGTGTGTGTGTGTGCGCGTGTGTGCGTGTGCATGTGTGTGTGTACTGCTTTTTTGTATGGAATTGGGAAATGCATTAGTGCAACACGTTCTTAAATATATTGTTTCATTTTGACATTTTTTCAGTTACCTGGCAGTTAATACATGATACACCCACCCATCTCCTCCTCAACACAAACAAACTCACGTGCACACAGTCTTTTGGAAGTGTTGGTCTTGACCCCCGCAAGGGATTCTGGAAAAAACGAGGGAAGACGTAGTGCATTATGGGTTATGTTGTTTCAGTACGGCAGCAAGCACTGACTGATGCAGCCACGATGAACTGCTGTTGATCTTACTGGTGTGTTGGTTTTCATTTGTTTTAAAGGTCTCTGAAAGCTGATATACTGTACATATCTTTATATCAAGTAATATACCTTTGTTGCTCTGTGGTTGACCGTTTATCAGTCTTTCACTTTTTCATTCTTTCTTTTCTCTCTTTTTTTCCTTTTTTCTTTGTCTATTCTTTTCCATGACTGACAGAGGGCATTTTTGGTAAACCAAACCATCTTTCACTTTATTTCAGCCTCATTTTTCTCCCCTACTCCTCCTCAGAGTGTTCCCCCAAACTCTCCATTCCTTCTTTCCCTCCACTTTTCTGTTGCTGTGCTGTCTCATCATTAGGCTGATGGTCAAACCAATGCTCTAATCAGACTTGGGCTGAATACTTTTTTTTAAGTACTGAAATGCACCTATTTTTGGAAACATTTGAAAACAAAGAAGAACGTGGACATATTTAAATGTAAAAAATCTTGAAATACAAAACAAAATAGACATCAGAATCATTCATGTGTGTCAGTGGAACATTAACCCCGTTGTTCTTTGCTGGTACTGGTCATACACCATCCTGAATGAGCCACTTAAGCCAGCATTGTACCTTACTTTAATGAGAAGATTTTAAGAGGCGATTATACTATACATCTATTAGATATTTAAAAAATGAATATTAACAACAACTCAATGTAGCTGATGTGAGATTTTAATGTGATAGTACTTGGACTGTACACACCACATGTGATATGTTTGGTAACAGCCTGGCTTTATTTAACAAACAGTACAAGCATTAGATTTTCATTCTCATATCATTTGATATATGATCAATTCCACTCTTATTAATATAGGGCCAGGCTGATATTATCAGCTTATTTTAGTTTACCACAGACACATTTGTAATGGAATATATTTTAGAAATCCTTGCTGTATGTTGGGGGTCATAGTTTTTCTGACTTTCTTGAAAATGTAGGAATGGTCTCGTTTACATATCTTATACATATCCAGTACATATCTTGACATGAATACCATTTAAAATTAAATGTAATTCTATTTAATGGAGCTTTCTCAAAAATGTTGATATATTAGTGGTTAAAAAGAAAATATGTCATAAATAGATTGTTGACTGATATATTTAATATCATTATTGCTCCCTCCAGGCATGCCAGACACAAGTGGTTTTCTTTTAACTGATTTAATGAATCTTCCGATCTTCATTTATACCGTGAAAACTGTATACATAAAACAATACGATTAGGACAAACAGCAAAGTAAGTCAGACCACAAAACATAGGCTACGTACAGATAACTACCAAAACAAAACAGACTGAAGGAAATACACAGAAACAAAATATACCTCGTTGGCTACATGCCGCAAATGAGGGAACAGCAGGGATCCTTGTAATTCCTCCTTCTGGTGTCCTTGCGAGGAACTTTAAACTTAAAACATTCATAAAAGTCTAACAGCAGTCATCATAAAGTCTTCTGTGTGGCTAGTTGCTGAGGAAACATCTCCTTAGCAACGGTCCAACAGTCAGTTCACTGAGCCGTGTTAGTACCTCGCGACCCTCAGCCAATCAGAAGGTAAATAACGCAAGGCTCAGTAAGCCAAAGAAACGAAACAATGTAAGAAAAGTAAATATACAAATATAAATAACTATTAATTAAATATGTAAATTAATTTTATCAATGAGCTGTATGCTCCATCATGGATACATTTACAATCATGTTGAACTCTAATTTAAATCTTACCGGTCTTTGGAACAAAACGGACAAACTTTACTATCATCGCTTTGAAATACTACAGCTGAGCTTCAAAATGTGTTGGCTTTTCTTCACACTTTTCGATATTACCAGTTGCAAGTCAACACTATGATATTGTGCTTTAAGGTGCTCCTCATACCTAAAGAATATAAACAATCTCTAACTATTTCAGTCATCAGTGTGTATGCTAGGTGTGACCAGAGGGACACATGAATGATTATGTTTGTCGTCTTTGTTTTTTATTACTTAATTGAATAATCAACTTCACTGTGTGTTTTAGAGGATACTTCCTGTTTACAACTTGGGTCTTATTTTAATACGTTTGACTGTTTTCAGTCACTCAGCACAGTTATTACTGAGATTTGTGACATCGCTACATCAAAGTCAAGCAGTCAGATGATCAGACAGGTTGTAAACAAGACCCACTTGATTCAGAGGTAAACAACAGCAATCACAGTAGGTCAAACTGTGGGTAATGATTCCACCATTTGTCTTTATTTTCTCTTCATGTTTGAGTAAACTGGGGGTTTGTTGAAAACCTACTGATGTCTCTCTTTTCCCCCGATCTCCTGTAATTATTTGCGGAGTATTAATTATACGTTGTTATTATTACTAGAAAGACCCAGGTTGTAATTAACAGGCGCTGTCCTGCAAAGTGCATTCCAGGAGGCGTACTTGCCACATATCTCAAAATCTGCACGGTGTCCTCGGCAGGTTTCACATACTCTCGTATTGTCCAGGTCTGATGCTGTGAATAGTCATGGAGAGGACTAGAGGCTGTTTGGTGCTCGAGCTACAGCTGCGATAGAAACATCACTCTAACGCTGTGGTTCCCTTCTTTGCTCCTTTGGTATGCTGTACCGTTTAATTTTTAGTCCTGCTCCCACACATGATTCGACTCACAGTATTTAGCCTGAGTTGAATTGAATGTGTCGCTGCAGAGTGAGAACGCTGTACTGGTCTCGTTGTATCACTGGACCAAGGACTGGGATCCACCATCCTAACACATTGCTTACAGATTCATTAAAGTTTCATGAGCAGTTAATGGTGAGTTTTTCAGTGGCATGTAGCAGCTCATTTAAATCATCAAGGTAACATTTGTTTTGGTCTCTCTCATTAGCATATTAAGAATTTTGACGTAATATTTTTGATGTAGAAACATGTTGTTGAAACAGTTGTGTGCTCTTGATTCATTAAACCTATGCAGTTCATCATCATGGCCTAAATACACGCTGCTAGTTGATAAAGCACTCGGGCTCAAAACACCTGATGGACTGAGACAGTTTTACAATTAAAATCCATGATTGACAAAAACTAAAATCATTTGAATTTATCCTAGAACCTGCATCAGGTATTTTCTGCCATTCATCAACAAGTAAGATCTATATACTATTAGTTAAAATCTTTTTTTTTTTTTTATCCCTCTGACCCTCAACCCCACTTAGCTCCCTCACTTATTCCCTCACTGAGACCTGCACCCCCTGCTGGTCATGCATAGATCCTCATATAACACCCCCTTCAACCACCACACTCCCTCTACAAGCCCTGCGCTCTTTAGTCAGTCAGTCTGGACACATGCAGGTTATGGTTTTGATCTGGGCCAAATCTGGGCTGAATCTGGGCCAAACCTAGGCTGATTCTGGGCTTGAAAGGAGCCATAATAAACCCAGCTGCCCCAGACCCAGATTTAGCCCCCGCTGGGCGCAGACAGTAACTGAAAAACCATGCCCCTCCCCTCCGTCAGAGCTCCCTCCTCTAGAAGAGACAGAAGGTCATTGGCTGGCTTGGGATGCCAAGGGGCGGGACTGCTTAAGTTTCATCAATGGTAAGGTGTCCTCCTTATTCGCTCCCCTGATGATGGTTGACTGCCAGTGGGGTGGAGGCCCAACCAACAAGGAGCAACGTATTTGATGAAGAGGAGGCTGAAGATTTACCACATGCATCTTTAGCAGTTTATCTGTAGTCATTTTCCAGAATCCAATCTGACAGTGTAACCATGTCTTTGTTGTTACGATGAACCTCACAATCATTTAACTGTGTTCTAATAAGACCAGTTCTGTCTACTGTTGTCTGACTAAGATCTCTTGTTCGTTCTAACTGTGTGCCGTCCAATAGCGAAAGGCTGTGATTAGATAGGAGGCTGAAACACAAGATTCAGCTGTGAGTTTTATGTTTCTACTACTGTTCACACTGTGAAAGAGCTCACACATAGTTAGAAACCCACAGAACTGTCACCAAACTCCGCAGTTCCTCTCAGCTCTATAAAGTGTTTGAGCTTTTTGCAGCTGGCTGTTTTACAGCTGCAAATTTACTGTTCAGTCTCACTCTGTCTCATTAGTGTTTCCAGCAGAATCAGGTAGCTTAAAGCCACTGCTGCTACATCAAGGAGCCACACCACTGCATGCTGCCCAAAGTGCACCGCAGGATGGACAGACATTCGACCAACCAGCTGCCTTTAGAAACGTCATGAAACAGCATTTGAAACGGTGGATCACAGCAACATGTCTGAGCTCCATCCTGCGGTGCACTGTAGCCGGCATGCAGCATCAGCAGCCGGCTCTGTGTTCGTTTATCTCCAGCAGGAGGAGACTTTAAAGAAGAGAGCAAGAAAGACAGACAGTTGGTGTGCTGTGTTGATTCTGACTGTGGGATTTTGTGTAATCCTCTCCACTGATTGCATCCTTTCACGCACACACAAATGCCATTGTGAAAAAACAACACTTGATGGAGGAAACTACAAAATAAAATAAAAACCCTCAGTAAGCTGATGGAGTAAGTTAGGTCTGCTAAAAACAGCTAGCTAACTACTCAAATGGCATGACAGTGACGATGATGTCTGACCTGCAGCTTCTGCATCTGGTCAGTGTAAAGTCCAGACATTCTCTGTGGACTCTGATCACTAAACTAGCAGGCAAAACCAGATTATCAGAAGTTGTTGCATAAAATTATATAATTAGTGCAGGAAAAGGTAAAAAAAAATATGAGGAAATTAATAACTTGAATGAGCTTCAGTTGTTTTTAATTAAATGTATAAGTTTACAATATTTTGGTAAGGCTTGCATAGACACAGACACAAAAAACGTAGCCGAATCTGCAAAAAAACCTGCTGCAACCTAACCTGATTAACACAGAGAACGAAAAGCCACTCACTCTTAATAAAACCATCCTATGCGATCATGGCCTGATGTCTCTGTTAATGTTTCAAAAACACACCTGAACACCTTTCTCTGAGTATACCCTCCCCTTATAACCAATGGATGAATGAACTTTACATACTGTGATATGTGTGTGTTTGTACAATGAGGTCTCTGTTGAGATTAATATTAGCATTTTACCCTGGTGATGTTTTGCTAATATTTTTTTTATATTCTCTATTTTTATTACCACTACACTGCACATGTTTCATCTCATATATAATACACACTTCAGGTGTGTTGATCTAATCAAAGTGGACAGTGTGAACACATAGATATACCCTAGCACAGCGGTTCTCAACTGGTCTGGCTTGGGGACCCACCATCACCTCGTCATGACAAGACGAGACCCAAAACGAGGAAAATGTTCAACTTTAAAAATGTATAAAATGTTCCCTATTACACTAAAATAGCTGCATTTTAATTAATAAACAGAATGTGCATCTTAGATAACACAACATATCTTATTTTAACAGACTCAACAGCTTTCATGCAATGCTTAGTTAGCAGATGAAAACAAACTGTGACACAAAATGACCTAAAAGGCGCAAGATTTCCAAAAATTACCCAAAAAAGGTGCAGAAATTCCTTTAAAAAAGACACAAAATTACCAAAAAATGACACAAAATTACCAAAAAAGACACAAAATGATCAGAAAAAGATGTTAAATGACAGAAAAAGGCACAAAAACCCTTAAAAAAAAAGACACAAAATTACCAAAAAAGACATGAAAACAAACAAAGAGTGAATAGACGGCATAAAAAAAAATCCCCTTCAAAATAAAACCACAGGATTTTTTTGCCCAGGTAAAGGCCCACGACCCACTGAAAACGGGTCCGCGACCCACTTTTGGGTCCCGACCCACCAGTTGAGAATCACTGCCCTAGCAGTTGACAGTATTTTACCCAGTAAATCTGGTTAATTTTTTTTCCCAGAGTTCATTGCAGTTATTTAGCACCTGTATCAGTCTCTCTTGAGACCAAACAATGATTATTCTGAATGTGACTAGCAAATGGTTCATGTATAGTAATTTTGATATCTGCGTGTGTCTCTCCCTCCCCCTGTGTTGTCCTCTCTCTCCCTGTGTGTTTCAGTGGAGAATGGGGAACACTGCGACTTCACTGTGCTCCGCAACATGCTGATCAGGTGGGACAATGTTCAGTGAAACAGAACTTGATCTCATGAATGCAATATTAATATTTCTTACCGAGAGAGGCCACTAGAGGCTGACAAACTTCTTCTCATTAGATTACAGTTAATGCATTATGTTGTATCAGATGTTAATGTAGCAGCAGTTCAAGTTTAATATATGTACAATTCAATGTTTTAGCTTGTTCCCTTCATAATAACATGAGATCCTTTTACTTCCTCCCCATCCTAGTAGTGGCTTATTGTACCTGATTTACTTTTTCTCTCTTTCCTTCTTTAGGACCCATATGCAGGATTTAAAGGACGTCACCAACAATGTCCACTATGAGAATTACCGTAGTAAGAAACTCGCAGCCGTCACCTGTAATGGAGTGGACACTTCCAAGACCAAGGGACAGCTGACTAAGTATGCCACGGTTCCCAAACTACTGCCTCCCTACGCTACTTCAGATGCAGAAAAACTAGAGTGGCAGCTTGTTATCATGGCCTCCCTTTAGCTTTTAGTTTTATCAATGGCTAAACAAAACAAATTCCAACAAACAAATGAACCTTTGCATTTGCTATGGTCAACAGGAGTCCCCTGGCTCAGATGGAAGAGGAGCGCAGGGAGCATGTGATGAAAATGAAGAAGATGGAGGCCGAAATGGAGCAGGTCTTTGACATGAAGGTTAAGGAGAAGAAGCAGAAACTGAAGGACTCGGAGGCTGAGGTGGGTTTGAGGTGTATGATGTGTTTGAGAGAGAGAGAAATGAAAAGTTGAGTTTTGTAGGATTGATAGAGATTTTTCAAAACTTACACTGGAGCAATGGTTCATTATTACTATCACATGAGGCAAATCCCCCAAAATAAACCAAGGAACTGTAAAAACAGGCATTATCATTGGAGTTTGAACTTTCCAACAGGCACAACAGATCAGCAGATTTCTGTCAAAACCACTTTTCTATTACCATTGAAACATCATTTGGAATAACTAGATCCTGTTCAAAACATTAAATTCTGATCTCCTTAGCGACACCGTGGAGCCATGATGGATTCTGCTGAGACGAACGGTCATGTAACAAATAATCACTGAAAATCTGTTTACACAGAGCAGAGGGGAGAGGTCAGACGCAGTTTTACAAATACAAATAGTACAATATTTATAGAATGTGGAGGTCCAACTTTTTCCTCCAAAATCATGACACTTGTGGTCACTTTGAAAAGTGTTGTATATATAGGTTTAATTTTATTCAGAGAAAGGTAACTTCTAATGCAGAGGTTGAATTTCCCTGTTGTGGGAATAATAAGAGAAAAAGATGCCCTGAAACTCCCTGAAAAGTCAAACAACACACCTGCAGTTCTCCATTGTGACTCTTCACAGATGGAAGTTAAAATTATTTTTAAAAATTCACACACATTTCTAATAGGATAAAATGAAACTGTGGTGATTGTACAGATCCTCCTGACATCAATGTCTTTCTGTGCAAAATTAATTAGTCAAATATCCATCTGTAATTGCATGCAGGCTTAGCATAAATATTTCTTTGGCTAAGAAAAATATAAATAAAAAACAAAATGCTGTACAAATATCTATCATTTATTCTGCATCGTGTGATCACGCTCAGAGAATACAGCCATTGAAATGATACTGAAAACATGTGTAGACTTACATTTTTTCCCTGCAGAAAATGATCAGGAATCAATAAAGAATCTGACCGATAAGCAGAATCAATAATTGCATTGTTATCAATAAAGACTTTTCAGTGCGTATCCCTACTTATGAGTCTGGACTGACATGAATATCAACTGTAACTTTGCAAAGACATATAACATTGAAGCAATAATCCTAGTTATTTTTGTTTTATTAACTTACTAATAGGTTCCTTATACCTTGAGCATTTTTGATTGAGATTGGCTGACATGTAATTACCAGCAGTGTGACCATTCATCTATGATGCAGGTGATTTTTTTTGTCATTCTAAAAGAATGTAGCAATATTGAACTGTAGGTACAGACAACAGTGAGGTGTAGTTAAAGAGCTCAGAGCTTTGGTTTTTAACGTAAGCAATAGAAATTCTTAACTCAAGATCAGCCTATTATCTTTTTTTGGAGCTTTAAATTGCATCTCAGTCTTCAGTGGGGGAGTTTTCTTAGTTGTCAAAGCTATGGACACACTTTTTGACAACTGAACAAACTCCAAATGTTGATGAAGACAGTGAGATGTGGTTGAAAGCTCCTGAGAAGTCAAGTACTGTGAGCATCACTTGAGTTAAATTGTTTTTGTCAGATTTAAATACATGAATTTCACATGTTTATTAGCATGAATATTGACATTCATTGAGAGAGTAACACTGAGTGCCAAGTAAGACTTGAAAACTAAAAAAGAGTCATCGATAAAGAAATTGTGACTTTTCTGCGACAGAGCAAGGGGGACAAGATGGCAAATTCAGAAACTAGTTACATAAGTAAGTGAATGACTGATGGTGATAACACGTGCTGTTAAGGGGAACATAGTACTAAACAGTGAGTCTATGTGATGTTTCCACCTTCAGCTTGAACGGCGCCACGAACAGATGAAAAGGAACTTGGAGGCGCAGTACAAAGAGCTGGAGGAGAAGAGACGAGTGTTTGAGGATGAGAAGACCAACTGGGAGGCTCAGCAGAGAATCCTCGAACAGCAGAAACTGGACGCCTCCAAGTCAGTAACACTTGCACTTTTAAACCGCTTACTAATTCACTTTTACCCAGCACAATGGTTCGGTCTGCAGGATGTCTACTGATGATATGAAAATAAGACATTAGCTCTGTTTTGTTACTGCTTTGGCACATTTTGAGCGGAAAGAATAAGACACTGGGATGTGCGATGTGTCTTTTGCCTTAATTTGATCCTTGGATGCCATATATCTGATGTCTATATCTCATATTATACATCACTTACAGCAGGGGTGTCAAACTGATCCAGTAAAGGGCCGAGTGGCTGCAGGTTTCTGCTCCAACCAAGAAGAAACACACCTGAATCCAATCATTCAATCAGCTGAACTGTCTTCACTCAGCTGATTAATTATCAGTATCACCTGTGCTCCTGCCATGTTTGTGAAAACATAATACAGCATAATATGTCCAGAGTATAACAGGGACATTTTTAGCATTTGTAAGAATTTTACAGAATTTTTTTTTTTTGACAAAAATCAACATTTGGACATCCTATAATAAGGTGTTTTTCTTTTGACATTTTTAAATATAATATTGTATGCTATTTTTTTTTCCAGTTTTGGACACACTATAATATAGTGTTTCTTGTTTCATATTTTTGGATATACTATAATTTGTTTTTTTGTCATCTAGAACAGGGGTTTCAAACTGATCCAGGAAAGGGCAGAGTGGCAGAAACACACCTGAATCCAATCATTCAATCAGCTGAACTGTCTTCACTCAGTTGATTAGTTATCAGTATCACCTGTGCTCCTGCTTGGTTGGAACAAAAACCTGCAGCCACTCGGCCCTTTACTGGATCAGTTTGACATTATGGCTTATTCACATTTAGAGTACTCCAAAGTGTGACGAATGAGTGTTTTTATTGCTTATTTGAAATGAACAAATGTTACTCTCACTTTCACCTTTATGTATTTTTCCCCGCTGAAAGCTGCACCATAGAAATTCAAATGAGAGAAGCCTGTAATGCCCAAAAAATATTTTTCCACGTTATCATACAAGATTGTTAAGTAATATTCTCACTTTTTTTGTGTTTCTCACACAGGACGATGGAAAAGAACAAAAAGAAAGGAAAAATCTTTTGAAGAGACACGACCTGTTCCTTCAGTTTTACACAAACTTTCCTCCATTCTGATGTACTGTGGTCCTCCAAACATACTCTCACATAAACAGATAAAACACCCGACACATTCCTCAACATTCCTCTGTGTTTCATTTCTACACACACATACACACACACACACACACACACACACACAAAAGCCCCTAAACAGCCCACATTCTCCAGGGTTTTACTGTATCCGTTGAAATCCTTTTATTTTCATGGGGAATGCACGTTTTTGTGATACTCTATTTTCCTATATTTCCTGACAAAGAGGAGAAGTTCCTCTGAGCTACAGTACAGACTTAATACATGGCAGGGACCATGCATAGCCATTTGTACACATGTAGTAGTTGTATGTTCTCTAGATATCCCATAGATCTGCAGATAGAGGCACTATCCTTCTCCTCAATGCTCTTTCTTATATTCTTCTCAAAAAAACTTAACACATTAAACACACATTAAAACTCCGAGTCATAAAGACCCTAGTGAGTGTATGTCAAGAGAAGGAGAGTATGTGTATGTGAGTGAAGGTAACTGAATCAGATGGCAGCTGAGGAGGGAAAGGTGTGTGGGCATTAAGTCCCAGTCAGCAAAAAGTGGCACAGTGAAATTATCATCGAGTCTTGCAAAATTTGGGTTTTACAAGCTTGGTGACATAGTGACTTCTTTAAGGTCCGGACAATAAGCTTACTGTCACTGGCCAGTTAATCTGCTGGCCAGCCAGGAACGTTCTGGCTCTTGAATAAAACGGTAAGTTTCTGCTTCTTGAATAAATTCAACCTTTAAAGTTGACCAAACTCAATGCAAATTGTCCCCCTCCCCCTGCAAGCCAATTCACTGATCACATTTTTGTGCGACTGGGTCTTTAGGACAGTAATGTGTACAAGCAGGTGTGTTTACTTACATGATGTGTTTGAGGTCGTATATGCTGTCACAGACAGAAGAAGGGAGATAATAATTGTGTCTAACAGCAGCCAGGATATTGTCCTTGCAGTGTGTGTTTCCTATCTAAATAGAAGCCATTATGCAAAAGCCTCATTGGTGTGTACAACTTTACAGGTTTACAGAGATAACAGAGATGTTTATATTGTGATGTAAGTGATGGATGTTGTCATAGATCTGAACCCTGATCTGCAGCTTTTTGTGATGTTTTCCCTTTGTGTAAAAACCACAAAAGGACAATTCATCAAAAACCTGAAATATTCCTTTAACCGTACTTTCTCCTTGGACTCTCCTGAGAGACATCTGTTTGGAGAAGTTTGCCAATTCAGCCAGAGCTTTGTTTCTGTCTTCACGCTCAAGTATTACACATAACTGCTTCCTTATACGACAAAGTACTCCCCTCTGTTCTTCTCTCAAACAGAATCTGTAAAGTCCAGGCCTCACTTGAGTCAGAATCAGAAAGCAGTGTGTGGTGACACATTAGAACCTTTGATATACCTTTCCAAGAGTTTCCACGATTTATTTTCATATGTTAATAGTACTATATGTAAGGCTGAAGAACGACTGCTTAAATCCCTTGTAGTTTTCTTAAATGACTCATAGAGTAATCCGTTATTTTAGTAAAGCTTTTCAGACTGCTTGCAGTCTTTAATGGTGCATTTAAAGCAAACTCCTAAAGGGATGACCCGTACACCTGCAGCACATTAAATATTACCTGTATGGATCTGTTCATGATGGAAATGCTTATATTGTGTACATACTGAAGGCTGCTCAGTGGCCTTTTTTTTCTTTTGTTTATTTTTTCAGATTATTATATTCCAGTAATAACAACAGAACGTGTGCTCAGAATAAAACCTATTATGTAAAACTTGTCTTAAGAATACACAAATACATTTCTCATACATCATACACACACACACACATGTACTGTGTGCATCTATGCCAATGAGTACACTTTCTCAGGACCGCTCTGTCATGCTATATTTTCTCTCTAAGTCAGGAGAAAAGCTATTCAGTGGTCCTACAAGTTAAAAAGGGGATTTTTTTTCTTTGAAATGCTTGTGAACCACTCACCCTTCCAGTAACACCAAGTGAAGATAGACATAAGTTTAGGTGGATTTTTAATATTTTCTTTTTGTATGTACACTGTTTACTGCATCTATTCTTTGTTTTACCATGTGTTCTGTCTCTAACTGTATATGGTTAATATTAAAGTTGAAATTGGTTATGCTTTATCTTCCTTGTGTGTATGTATTCTTTTTAACAGGCTTTCATGAAATTAAGAATATTTCAGGATGGAGATTAGTCCAAACACATGTATGTAAACATGATACAAACATGTATATGTAAATACTGTACTGGTACACCATTAGTAAGACAACACATCACTGTAAATTGAGAATTACCCTGCTACAACCTGCTGAACTGACAACACCTGCCTATGGCTGGGCATAGTTAGAGTAAGGAGACTGGACCATGCAGTGAATGAACCAAAAGGCCTTTAGAGCGGGCGGCTGTGCTCAGTTGGCCCACTGATCGGAAGGTTGGTGGTTCGATCCCTGACCATGGCAGCCTACATGTCGAAGTATCCTTGGGCAAGATACTGAACCCCAAATTGCTCCCGATGCTGCGTTCATCGGTGTGTGAATGAATTCCTGATGGTGGCAGATGGCACCGTGTAGGGTAGCCTCGACCACCAGAATGAAAGGGTCAATGTAGTGTCTGTAGTGTAAAAGCAAAGACTAGAAAAGCACTATATAAGTGCAGTCCATTTACCATTTGCAGTCCATTTAGAGCTGAAATACCAATCTGGTTCAAATATTTGTCACAGACTTTGGCAGTGCAAACACTGAGCTCTCCTTAAAATTAAGCATCTTGTCACTCACATGGATGAGTCATGAGGCTTTACACAAAAACTAATTTGTTTAATAAAATGATATTCTCAACAGTACCTGACATTTTGCCTGACAAAATAATCTTAAATCAAAACTCTACAGATAAGGGTGTGTGACACTGACATTGCCCAGCTGTGAGGAACATTACACTGAAACGGCAATGACCAGACCAACTCTTGTCTCTGCATCAACTGGGAAGGGGTCAAAGGTCATCAGAGCAAGGAAGACCAGTACATATGACGCCACCTGTATGCTATATTCCAGTCCGTCTAAAAAGTTGTTACGGGGATTTGTAGGTTGTGGTTGGTGCTTCACAAATTGTCAAAATTCCTTGGATTTTCTGAATTTTTAAAGCAACCCACATCCCATTTAACTGCAATTATTACTTGTGTATGTGACAGTTGAGAATGAAGTTGCATTATGCACCACAAACCAGTAGCCTTTCTTGATGCCATTAAGACAGATAATGTATTTAAGTGTGTGCCATGCTGTGGTCACAGCGCCAACAAATGTCTGTGAAACAGAGGAGTTTCATCAGGGCACAGAGCTTCACTTACAGTGGCAAGAAAAGTATGTGAACTCATTGAAATGACCTAGTTTTATGCATTCATCTGTCATAAAATGTTTCTTTACAGAGAGAAAGACAGCATGAGAACAGTAGAGCAGGGGATAGTAGAACAGAGTATCAAGTGTCATGTAATAATTTTTATGTAGCTCTGATGGTAATGAGTACAATCTTAAAACATAAAAAACAGTATCAGCATCCAGCTCTTGACTTTAACAGAATATCCAACACTATTGTGCCATGAACGATATGCACTTTACTAGAATTTACAAACATCTGTTCATGCAAAAACATTTTAGTTATCTTAAGTATAAGTTACAAGGATCACACAACAGATATACTTTAGAATGCATTTAATCAAGTGATCTAACAGAAAATCCTGGCGCCAGGTATTCTAGAGAACAAAGTATGGAAATACTGTACGTATTGCACAGACACCATGAGTTATGTGGAGTAAATACTGGGCCAGCAGTTTATTTTCCTTGCTCCTCTATATACTCTGTAACAGGTTAATCTGGTTCCACCAACAAAAGAAAACAAAATCCGAGAAACTTGTTCTGGCAATGTCAACCCAGTTCAGTTTTGCTTTGCGTGTTTACTCACTTTAGCACGGTAAAACTACCACGGTATGTCTATCACGGTATGTCTATCTGTCTATGTCTAACTATCTTGTATTGAACAGGTACGGACCATAGATTGTTTTAAGATAAACATCTGGTTTATACAGTCTAAAGCATTGTACAGACGTGGAATCAGAATACATAATTCTACTGAACAAGAGCAAATCAAAACCTGCTCTTCTTCTGCATCTGCGCTCTTTGGGAGTATTTACGGTACTCCGGTTGTATGCATAGCTAACGTCAGAAGACCCGCTGAAATTCAAAGTTGGAGGAGGTGACTGGAAGCATAAAGCAACAGGAAGGTTGTTTCTTGCTCTCTGTCAGTTGGCGTTGAGGTGTTGTATACAGACTGTAGTTTAGTTCACAAGGTTGCAGCGTTATTTTCAGGTAAGACAACCACCGTTCACGACTTGCTCGGCATATACTTTACTCTGCTAACTCCTAAGACTAAAGTTGCTAAAGTTAGCTTGCGGTTTCAAGCTAACGCTAGGCTAACGTGACGCTAGCCAACTTGTAATGAGATTGCTAGAGTCAACTCGAAAGACTGTTTCTAATGTTAAAAAGACAACGTTTAACTAGTTGCCTAGCTCTATGTTGGAAAAGTAGCTAATTGAACATAACTAATGCAGGGTCATCGCATTGCAGTGTCATCATGATAAGGTTCTGTAAGATTATTTCAGTTTAACCGAGCTCAACTTGCTATAGTTTCATTTAAAAACATCACTTGAGCCAAAACCTACATACTGGGCGTTGTCATGTTTCATTTTATCTGAGGATAATGCTTCAGCGTGTCAATATAACAATATAACAATATAAGGGTTTCCTCTGTCAGTGTGAAAACGCCTAAAAGCTCTAGTAATTTTAGCCAAATATTTTAGCAGTTTATTTTCTTTATTTCCATTCATATTTTACTTGCATGACATTACCTGTTAAGAAATATCCTTTTTTATTTGGTCTCTTACATCAACTCTACCTGTGTAATTTGAGTAATAGTGAGCAGTAAATAGATAGATAGATAGATAGATACTTTATTTTCTGCCATAGTAGCCTATAACTCTTGTTTGTACTAATGCTGTTGGGCTGAAAGGGTTCCCCTAATCAATGGTATCAATACTTATCCAGTCTTTAATGCCACTGTTTGCAGCTCATTATGGAAACTGGAGAGGAAAATGGTGGCAATTTCAACCTTAAAAGACAGAGAGCACCTCTGTCGGACTCTGAAGACAATGTCTTATCACCAGGTTTGTTTGTGCTCGTATTAACAATAATGTAAAAGTTCATAGGCATATTCCACAGTCTCTGCAGATATGTACATTTATGACTTTTGCTCTTGATGTCCCAGGTAAAAATGATAGCCAGAAGCGGCGACGTCTGGAAGCAGCTGGACAAGAGAATTGCAGTCCTAGAGCATTCTTTTCTGGTCGCCAAGCTGAGCTAGAGATGAAGCCAGACACCCCGATGGTTCCTTCAGTCCGTTCCCGAGTCCAACAATTCACCCACAGACGAGAGGGTAAGCCTACCTTTTACTGTTGAAGCAGGCATGATGATATTTTGTCCTGAAAATTTGTTTCAATGAAGTTTGATGAAATATTAGAAATACCTCTTAGTGCAATCCAATTTAGCAGACTGTTCACAAACTACAGTTTGCCAATTTGTAAAATACGGAACAAACATTCTCAACAGAATGTGAGGAAGGCAGCTAGTCCCAGCCATTTCTTTTTGCTAATACCACTTGTTCTTCAGGAGTTGGCAGTGAATCACTGGAGCAACTACCTTCAGAGAGCTGTAGAGACAGTTACACTTATTTGTTCAGCAAGGCAGAGGAAGTAGAAGGAAGGCAGGCAAACCAGGATTCAAGCAAGGCTTTAAAAGCAGCCCCACATAAACCTGCTGTACACAGTGTCTTACTTGGCAATGTCAGCTCTGTTGACAACCAGGGCACTCTCCTATGAAGCCTGATTTGTGGTTAGCGAGGTAGCTTCAGCGTTCACTCTGGGCTTTCAGTGGGTCACTTCCTGGATATATTCCATAGCAATTTATGCTGAACACATAAACTGCTCTAGGGAGGTTATGTTTGAGATGAGAGATCAAAGCAGACAAAAGCTCTGCCTACTGACCGACCATTTCTCTTGAAGATGATAAGATTGGAAAGTGAGTTAATTACCACTTTGAATTCGGTTCATATATTTTTGACACAATGCTGAGTTGCAACTGAAGAATTAAGGCTATTTTTTTTTGTAATGCAGAAATCTAACTATAGTCATATCTACCCATGCCCTATGGAGCACTGACATTATAAGACAGAAAAATCACACTCCCAAAGTTCCCATTTATTGTATTTTATTAACACTTGACATTTTAAGCAGCAAGCGCCTTTGCAGACTCTTGTGCCCCCGCCCCCAGATTTTTCCTGTCGTTGACTCGTTTACAGGTTATTCTGTCCAGCAACTTCGTCTGCATATCTGTGACGTCTATGTTATGATGTCTTCTTTTTGGCAGTGATATTAATTTATGTTATCACACATTTGGATTTTTTTGCTAGCTGTCCTTTCTGCATTAGAATCTAATATTTTTTTGCTCTTCACTGCTGAAAGACAGTACTTAGACTTCTCAGTCTAATGTAAACACGCAGCATATGACATTTGGTCATATGCTGCATACTCCGCCCCTTTCATGTGAAGGTGATTATAACTAAACCAGGTAGGTTACGTAATTGGTAAACTCACCTGATTCATAGAGCAGGGCCCAGCTGGGCAACATGAGACTGTCATACAAGATTATTGTAGTATATTTGAGCTGTGTTGAAAGTCCTGCTCAGGGTGGTGACCTATCACGGTAGCTACAGAAATATAGGTAGATACGAGAATGTATTGCATTACTTTCTCTTGCAATACAGATCAATACAATGGTGCAAAATATAGATATTTTTTTTATTAAACTCATACAGGCGATCTAAACAGATTCCCCTTGCCAATTTGACTGAGCAGAGTCAATATATTCTTCTTGTTGTGTGTTTGTGTGGCACTAAACTAAATTGTTTTTCATTGATTCATCTCAGTGAAAATGCATATTCCTGCTTTTCCCCCCTTCCTTAGTTATACTGTGGTTTTATCCTGATGGTGAATGAATACTGAAAACAGCAAGTGTTGTTTTTTTAGGAGGAGCTCCTCTGGCCCAGCGGTGTCTGTCCGACCCTGGGGCTGACAGCCCATCTGCCATCATCTATGAAAAGGCTTTCAGAGAGCATCTCCTTGGTGAGGTTGCAAATTAACACACACTAAAAAACCTGTCAGACTGAACATCACATCACTGTTAAATACAATGTTACTTTTCTATTTTATGTTTGCTGTTATCTTATGTTTGCTGTTCTCTGACAGACCACGAAAACAATAATATTTTGGTTTATTATTGAATACTATACTATACTAAATTCCATTATATTCTCATAAAAAGTTTCTACTTTGAATACTTCCAGAGTTTTGCAGCCCTAATTGTGACATAAGTTAGAGACAACCATAGTATTAGGGTGTTGCTAAAGTTTACATGAATATCTGTGAGATTGTTTTTATTTGTGATATTTTATCTGGTAATATTGGCCGTTGCTACCAATTTTTTTATTTTAATTTTACTTAATTTTAACTACTAATGTTTGAAAGTGAATCTCTATAAATGTGGTCCATTCAGGTGAGGGAGAATTTCATCAGCGGATGGAGCGTTTTAAAGTGCCAGTATTCCAGGTTGACCCCGCCCCTACACCGGGCCTTTCTAACCCCTCCCCACGGACCCGCTCCAACTTTGTGTCTGCCATTCAGCAGAAACTCAATGAATCTCCAGCAGCTAGCTCCAAGCAGGCTTCTCGCATGCGCCAGGTTGGTTCAGGAGATTTATTAACAGCACCTAAATTACTTGGATCAACACTAGTCTAACTCTCAAGTTCTTGTACTTAGATGAGCAAACTCACCCAAAAGCCTGGTGGTATAAATCATTTACACATGAAAATTATTTATAATATATCAATAATCCGCAATGGTGCCTGTAGCTGCACTAACCTCAACTAAATTATCTTATGAATTAATGAAATGATCGATTTTTTCCTTGTACTGTTCGCATTTAAAAAATAATGTCACTCATTTCCCGACTGCTGTAGAGTTTATGTCTGAAATGGTTTCAATGCTCAGGAACGGGAACAGGAGTTGAAGCGGTTTAATTTCCAACCGATCAGCGAGAATGCTTGGCTGAAAAGAAGCAACTCTGATCCCTCGTTATCTCAGGTGGGTTTGTGATCATGATATTTTTGCATTCCAAACATTCAAGAATGTTTTAGTTGCATTCTGCTTTACGAGTCTTTGTTTTCTGTTGTGTGTGGAGTAGTTATGGTTGATTTGGTTCATAAATAATAGAGCAAATAAAACAGAACTTACTTGCTGTCTGTTTTCAGCATTTTTCTAATACTGATAGAAATGGCTGAAAAGTATCTATAGTGTTTATATCTCAGGCAGTTTCATTCTTGAATTGCCATTAAGTGATGCATACCATGATTGTTGCCTTTACAAACAGGACATACCCTTTAGCTGGCATGTATTGCAATACAAGTAACAGCAGACCAATGAGTACTTCTATTTTATTTTTTTATGGATTGAATCTTCTGCTTTAAAAGTTTAGTGATCCATTCCCCCTGTTTTAAGATGTTTTTTTTTTACACATAAGTTTATGTAAACATTAGCAGGGATGGACACCTCCTGGCCCCTCATCTCCCTGGGTTCCTAAATCTAGAGAGAGAGCTAATTGGCCTCTAATGCAGCCCTTGGATGTGAGTCTGTGACCAATTAACCTTTTTCTTTCAATTCACTTTTTGTGTGTCGACATAAGTCAATACTTGGAGCCAACAGAATGGGCAGTATTGATTTTGGAAGTGTTAAAAATGACGTTGGATAATAGAACAGGGTTAATATCAGCGTAGAAGTATAATGCATGTGTTTTGGCAGATTTACTTATTTAGTGGCTTTATTCTTTTTAGAAATTCACTTCTTAGTGCACCTTTTTTAGTCTGGTGTAGTTTTGGAGAATTTGGGGCTCACACAAAATATTGTCCTTTCACTTCATACATCATGAACTGTTGCAAACCTTAAAGGAACAGGTCGGATTTATTACGGTGTGGTAATATGAGGCAGTAATCCTTAGTGAGTGTATCACCGACAGTACATGGTGATCAACTCTTCTTTGTGTTTCCTGGTGCTGATATTGTTGCTTTCAGCAGATTGATGGTGATGCTGAGATGAAAGATGGCAGCTTCACTGAAGCTCCTATATCGGATGCAGAGAAACGACCTCTAGATGTGACAGGTAAGAATTTTGACATCAATCTGAAATTCCCCTATGCTGTCCTCATTAATGAAACAAACATATCAATTCTATATTTGAGAAAATTAGGTAACTACGCACCAAGTGTCTTGTTTATATCATTAATATATAAAAACAAAGTTTGTGGGAAGATATAGCCAGTGGCAGCTCTCCCACATCCATCCATGATTCACAGAAGTGAAGAAACCAGCATAAATAAATAGTATTTACGTATAACTTTCTATCTTCAAATTATATCTCAGGGTGGCGGATACCTCTCGGTGTCATGATTATTTTTGCAAGGAGATTTAAGTAATCAGTGGACACACGCTGCTGCATCTCTTATTTCTGAAGACATACTTTGCTGTTAAATGAGTCGAGTATCCCAAGTAGGGCTGTGCGATTATATGATCGCGATAAATTTCAGGTCGATTACAGTGATCAGCTGTGAGCATATTTACTCGATCAAACATGCCAGAAATGTGCGTTGCAACAGCCAATCGGAGTCGACCTTTTCGTGCTCCATTTCTGTTTGTAAGTTGCCGGAGAAGTAAACAGAATGAGCGCTCTCGATAATAATCGAGATCAATATGAAAAAATATATCCTTATGATTATTTTTGCCATGTCGCCCAGTCCTAATCCCAAGTATGCGCCACACTGGGAGTCATTCAGGTTTTCACCCCTCACAATCCACACTTTAACCTCCAGTGCATTTTTACTCTGCCACTTTATTAGTTGCAATCGTGTAAAAAGGAGGCAATTTGCGCACAGCTTCAAAAGTTTACTGGCCTGTTTGCAGTGTGATATAATTAGCGCAATATGTTTTGTGAATCTGACCTTATGACGAGGCAGATAGCAGTTAAAAGTGATGCACAATTCATGGAACTATTAGAGGGGTCTTTGCATTCTCTATATTACCAGTGTTACATTACATTTGGTTTGTTTTGTTTTTTTACAATTTAAAAAGCTTTCAACACCCTTTATGTAAATAAATAGGTATGAGTTTTCTGTAGCTGCTCTTATGTAATTAAGTAAGAAAGTTGGTTAGCCTAGTGTTAAGATGTGAGACAACTTTTTCAACAGGTGAAAGGGCACCCGCAGACCCTGAAGACTCCGTAGAGCCGGACTATTCTAATGAGGGGAAGCAGGACATGATATGGAAGGAGCAAGTTACTCATAGAGTTGAAGTCAGGGGGGAGAACGGGCGTGAGGCCTCAGTCGCAAATGAAGAAAAGCTGCGAGTAACCCAGCAATCACAGACCCAGGCTGTATTAAAGTTGTCTTTTAGCGAGGATGAAAGTTTCCCTGAAGCATCTTACACTGAGGACCAGAAAGTGTCAGAGTGGCGTACAGGCGAGGAGCAAAGCTTGCTAGAATCAAAACAGGAAGAGGTGTCAAACATGAAGGAAACAGTCAGGGTTTCCACAGTGACAAAACAGGGTGCGTCTGCTGGGTTTGAAGACATTGAAGCTCCTTCATACAGTGAAGAGGAGATTGAGCCTTCAACAGATGAGGAATCAAGGTTGTGGCAATACCCCCAAGACGAGGTTTTCAAGGAGGAAGAGTTTATCACAGCTGAAGAACAGGAGGAAGGTGAACTGAATTCATCTAGAGTGGGAAAAGAGAAAGGACATAGTGTTGCCGACCACAGTGAAGCCTCTGACATCCAGGATGGCCAGTGTTATTTGGATGATGTCTATGCTGAGATTGCTGTCTCCTCTGAAATGCAGCAAGAAGAGAAACCTGGATGTAAAGAGGAGTCAGAAAGCAGTTTAAATGATACTGTGAAAGACGAACCAAATATAAATGGAGACCAAGAGAACTTGAAGTCCTGTGAAGGAATTTGTAATAGAGCCGTTTCAGAAGATATTGCTATTTTCACAATAGAACAAGACAAGAAAGACCCAGGAGGATGTACTCGCAGGGATAATAAATGTCAAGAATCAAAGGAGATCCAGACAGTCGATATAAAAAAAATAGACCTGGATCTAGATTCAGACAGCACCGGCCCAAATGTTAAACCAACAGAGGCATCTCCTTTCGAAAATGTTACTCAAGCTCTGATAGAAACACAGACAGGTTACACAGAGCTTGAAAGACATATTGATGTAGCAAAACCTAAGGTAGAGAGTCAGGCTAAATTATTAGATATTGATGGAAATGATGGAGCTCAGATTTTGACAGAGGTTCAGGTGTCAGATAAGCTTTTGGAGACGGAGGAGGTGGAGCAAGGTTCAGTAGATCCAGAGCAGGGAGCTGTTGACGGGATTACCGAAAAAAGCTCAAAGAAAGTCACCTTTATCCTGGAGCCTGAGCTAATCAATGACTCAACCCTGTCCAAAACCAGTACCTCCACTGAGTCCAGGGAAGAGGCAAATATGTCAGGTGAGAACAGTAAGAAGGTGTAGGGAGAGGTGGAGCACATGGGTGAGAAGTTTGTAGGTAAGATAGAAATCACTGACCATTGGTTAACTGCAGATCTTGGGCTGTGGGCAGTGTGTTTTCTAACTCTAAGAGGTGATTAAAGTTTTCAATATGCTTCTCCACACCACACTAAAGCAAATGTACAGATGTTCTGAGAGGTTGAATGGCTGTTTCTCATTTAATTCACATCAAACAAATGTTTCTGTGTATCTTTGCAAATCTATGATGTTTCAGCTTAAATGTGTTGGGATTTATCTTGACACAAGTAATACGTAGAGAGACCAATAAGGGGCGACAAGCACACAGTTAACTATGGCACTTGAGGGAACAGATGTGACTAGACTTTTTCTTTATTGTAACACTTCCACAGCCATTAGCGTATTGTTGATTTGATCGTCTTTATTGTGTCAGAAAGAGCCTTGATCTCTTTGTGAATGTTTCCATTTACAGATGCTGAACTGAGCTCTCACGATGAGACCAACACTGCTGAAATAATAGACCAGATGTTCGAGGAGGTGCTGGAATATGCTGGAAGGATTCAGGATGATGAAGACACTGAGGACCATGACAGTGGCATTGGCGTTTGCTCTGGAGACAAAGAGTCAGAGAAGGAGAAAAGTGAAGAAGAGGGCGAGTCCAAAGATGAGAAGTGCGATCAGAGCAAGAAGCTTGATGGCAACAGGGACGAGCTGCTGAGTTTTCCTCCTACTGGCATCCTCTCTCCTCTCAGCAAATCTGTAGAGGCTGTGGTCACCCCCCTGGTAAGACGCATTTATCACTCCCCGGATCTTTTTTGGATAAATTCACAAACATGAGATAATATTTAAGGTCCGTATTCCACCAACAGCGACTTGCAGCAAGCCAGGAGTCCAATCCTCCCTCTCTGCTCTTGACTCCAGAAGAGATCACCACCCCTCTTGCTGAATCTGCTCCTTTATATAGGTAATAACAGCATAGCCATTTGTACAGATTGTGTTTGGAGTAAACCCAGATTGAATTCTGTGTCTTCCACAGTTGTGTTTTGTCAGACAACACTGTTGGCACGCAATTATGAAAATATAAACCCAATGTTGTAGAGCTTGGAATCTGCTTTTCAGGATACCTGGGAGACAATTCGATATATAAGTGCTGCGGTCTGATGTTATTCATGGCCATCTTTGTTGACTTATTTCAGCAGCATCATATGTAAACTGCATAGAAACAAGGCAAAGAAATAGTAGTTCATCCAACCCCACTTCAAAAAAAGAAAACAAATCCAAATCATTCCTTTAAACTTGACTGTGTCGTTGATCGGTATGCTGATGTGTCTGAAATTTGATTTTGTTTGTTTTTTTCTGGGATTTACAGTATCGATGCCTACCGCACGCAAAGACAGAGTAAGCAGCCCCCCATTCAGAGTGTCACTCCTGGGGTTCAGAGAAAAGCTCCAGAGAAGTCCAAACCTCAACCCTCTGTCAACACCAAGGAGAAAATCATGGTGTGTAGCACTGTTTTCTACCAGACTAACTAATTACCTATTTATTAAATTATAGTGGATATATTATGCTCATAATTAAGCTTTTTTTTTTACCAGAACATGTTTACACTGGTGGGTGTGCTCCAATTACCAGGGAGTCACAATGCTCTTGCACTTGCAAAAAGGCACAAAGGATAACAAAACCCAATAATTCTGATTTAAGGCCCCCCTCCAGTTTATTTCAACATTTTTATTATCTTCCTACCCCATCCTATTACATATCGGGGTGTGATTTTAGAACATATATATTGAAACTAAGCATATGTACACGGAATGCGCTTCAAAGTCTGGTTGGCCCTGTAATTTTACTGTATTTTATGCAATTTTTAATTGCCCGGATCATCCACTGCACAGCACCTTTTGTGGATCAGAGAGGCAGCAGTGGGCGGAGACATTCAAGAGAACCTTCTCTCCTGCTAGCCTACAGCTAATTCAAGAGCCATCAGACTAAATTAATTTCCACTTGGGGATAAATTAAGTAATTTGGATTTGATTTTTTGGATGCATACATGCATAGATATGTATACATACACACATTTTATACATATATTTAAAAATAAGTAAAAAAAAAAAAAAANNAAAAAAAAAAACTGAAACTAGAAAAGCACTCGGAGAGCGCAGATCTCCGCCAAGGCAGCTCAGCCCCATTGTTGTTGTTGTTTTTTTTAGCTAGAGTAGTTTGGGGATTTAGTTACTCTTTAATAGCTGGCACACAATCATTAAACAGGGGGATGATTGATTTTTTTTTCATCCTCATAGGCACAATCTTATTAAAATGTTTTTGTTTTTTTGTAGCACTATAGCCCGCAATATACCACACAGCTCCCATGTGATATAGTAAGAGGAGAGGGTTCTGAGTGGCTTGTTGAATCGCATGTTTTCCTATCTATGCAGCCCATAAAAAAGGTTGTCTTGCTTCATAGTTTGTGGGTTGGGAGCCACTCCGGATACCTAAACATTTATATAGAAACAAACAAAAAGTGAGGGTTTTTTTTTAATAATATGTCCCCCTATAACTCCAGTACAGGTGAGTAACCCACAATCTTGACTATTTTCCTGTGTTTATCCAGGCTCTTAATGAAGAAGCAGGAAAGCTGCAGACAGTGATAAACCAGACCCTGCAGGCTCTGAGCTGCTGTACTGATGAGGAGCATGGACGAGGTTCCCTGGAGGAGGCTGAAGCTGAAAAGCTCCTATTGGTCTCCTGTATGTAGTAACAATATTTTTCCTGCAATGGTCCCATCTTCATGTGCCACACATAGGAAGCTGTCAGACCATAGTCAGTTTTTTATAGAAATTGTTGTGTCAGTAGCAATTATGTTCATTTCAGAGAAAATTAACTTTACATATAGCTGACAAAATAACACGAATAGAATAACAATAGTATTTATCTTTCTGTGTTGCTTACTTTTCTTGTGATTTACCTCTATTTCAGGTGAGAGACGCTCTGCCCTGCTGGCAGAGGTGGGCAGACTGAGGGAGGAGAGGAACTTGGAGTCAGGAGAGGACACAGCGTATGTTTCCAAGCAGGCCTGCAGAGGCACTGTCAGCATCACAAACATCCGGCTGCCTCTCAAGGTGGAATTTGTCTGCTCCTCACACAACCGCACAGGTAGCACAGCAAGAAAGAAATAAAAAAAGAAAATTCAAATTTGGTTCAGAGTGTAATTGCCTAATATTTTACTATGATTTTCTACTAGTGATTTCAATAAAAAACTATTTTAAAATCATGGTTTAATTCCCGTAAATATATTAGATGACGTCTTTCTAAGTTATTTATGTAACATAGGTCGGCCGAGTCACTACTTTTTCATCCTGATCCGTTATGGGCCATGCAACATCATCGCCACCCCGCTGGCCACGGCAGCTGATGCTCAAACTGGAGACACCATCTCCTTCCCTACTACTGTAACTCTGTAAGTCTGTTTATGGTTACTTCATCTGATAAATCCTATGAACTTTTTTGCTGCATAAACATCTTATTTACTTTCTTTTTCTGAAGTTACAGTATCTGTTTTTCACAAGCACTTAAAACCATTTGCAATAATACTGTTTTGTCTCTTTGATATTTCAGTAAGGATATTCGTTCATCCTTCGAGATTGATGTGGAGGTCTACAGCCTGGTGAGACAAAACATTTGACCTTTTTATATGCAGTGTATAGTGTTTGGATTAGAATATTCATTGAAATAAAATGTATAAAATAGCAGAGGGGTTTGGATAGCAGGTTGCAGTGTCATTTTGAGGTTTACTTTTGTTCTTCACTGGTGTAGTGACTGTTCAGGGTGTGGCTGTTCTGTGCTCCCAGTTATGCTGCTTGGAAGATTGTCAGGGGCCTTTCTGTTCGTAGTGCATGCCAGTTCAGGGCGGGTGGATTGCTTGGCCCATGGAAGTGCTTCCTGCTGCATTCCACAAATGTTCTGTTGTGTTTTGTGTTGATTGTTAAAAATTTCTGGGTTTAGTACCAGTAAAAAAATAAATAAATAAATGGTTAGGACACAAATCAAAATGTCGACGATTTGATCTGAACACCAATGGGCATGGTCATACAGATGGAAACTTTTTTTTTTT
>CAFUXE010003125.1:24209-40362 GCA_903364295.1 Serranus cabrilla | reverse complement strand
GTCATACAGATTTTTTTCCAGGATGTGGGACCAGACGAATCTGAGACTTATGGTTCAAAAGTTTAATGCCACAACTTAAAGTTCATTGTTAAAGATCCATCCTCTGCACCCCATTTGACACTGCACCACAGCAAAGCACCCACCAATTGTAAAGTAGATCAAATGAATGGTTCTCAGGATATACAGAGGACTCACTCACACACACACAATCTCACTTATACACACACACACAGAGATTCCTTGGTCTATAGTATCCCAGTAATGTCACCAAAGTTTTAAGCTCAGCATGATGTTAGTTGGCGTGTTAATGACCTGTGTTGTTAGACCCAGATGTATGTTTTGTTGATAGCCAAAGTTAGGTAGCTGAATTGATTTGGTAGGTAATGCGGCATGCGTGGCTTGGTGCACTCTTCGCTGCATTGCATATTTGTAGGTTCTTAATGTGCCTGTGTTTTTGCCATCTAGTCCCACACTTCAGGTAGTAACTCCAGCATGGACCGGACCACCAACAAGTCACGGGTAAGTGGTGTTACAATACATCTTATCTGAACTGATACAACGATCAATGCATATCATCTCTTAAAATGCCTTTATTTTGAAATTCACACTTCATCTTAAATTGTCAAATCATATTTTAGTTGCTTTTTGTGAGGTGATGGAAATGTAACTGATTGTGTTAAAAGAGCATGAATTAGCCTCATATCGATCATAGGCCCTGAAATCAAATAGAAATGGTATCGTTGTATCATGATATCGGTAAATATTGTATTGTCCAAAGAATCATTAAACTATTGCATTGTGATGAAACTTCAACATAAACATCCCAAAAAAGAATGAGTCGTGCATTTATCAATGACAGTCCATTATTTTTATGTTTTCTTTACAAATTCAGGTTACCCCAAGAAAGCTTCTGAACACTATCACAGTGAGTGTCCAAGTTTTATTCCACGCCCAAATATTATAGTTCATGTTGTTTCTACATCTCACCTAAACCTTTTCCTGTGTTTTCAACAGAGATCCAGTAACAGTCTGATATGTGAGTTGAGTTTTATTTTGGTTAAAGTACAAGGACGCTTGTTTTTTTATCTTTTGGTGTACAAAAAAATTAAATGTGAATTTGATATTGAGGCAGTTCTATTTTACCAAAGACAAACTGTCATTCATATTGCTGACTTAACATTTCATGTTTCTTAAATTTTTTCGTTCTGCACTTCTTTGTGCTTCAGCCGCTCCTCCTGCTCTTAACACTCGTCGCTCCAGCAACTTCAGTCTGGTGGGCTCCCATAAGATCACCTTGGCCTCACTGGGGCACAGCAAGTTCCCTCTGGATAAGGTGATTTTCTAGCATGATATTGTTGAGAAGATGCATACTGTGCTTTTGCCATCATCAGGAATTAAAGGTTAATATACAGCTGTCTCACTCTGGCCCAGAACATCATGACTGCTGTTGAAATGTGTTCTGAGCCGTTTTGGTGAAGACCAGATTGTTTTTAACTGTGATTCCACAGACCACCAAACTAGCCAATTGAATCTACTGGAAACTTAGGTGATTAAAAAAGCCCCTTTGTGAGTTTAGTATTTTAAAAGAAGACATTTCATTAATGGCATTTGGTTGATTACTTTGTTAACTCATACATGTCAGTGGTAAATGTTTTCAGAAGGTAATGCATTTCAACAATCTACTGTCACCAGGTGTTGCACCTCTTTTTGACCTGCAGCACTGACTGCATAGAGAAGAACCACAGGCACCACTATACACCTCTTTGGTGCTTTTGTTACTCCTGTAGACATTTCAGATATGGGTGGGCTCACTGGTGATGTAACATGTCTGCCTCCTCTCTGTTCTGCTTCCCACCCCCTCTCTGTCTTGCTCTTCCACTCAGATGAAACTTGAAGGCAAAATCAGGAGGCTGCTGGGAGATGAATTTCAGGAAAAGGTTTCACTCTTTTCACAACACTGCTAGCCTGTCACCTCTCTCTGCTTCCCTCTGCAAAAAACTAACCAAATATCTCACTCAATCATACAAATTAACAGCTGCTTTAATCTTGATAGGATTTGTTTGTGGTGAATTAATATCCTTTCATGAGGTCAAGCTCTTTCCCATCAGATCTAAAAAAAAAAATCCAAGACAATATCCATTATGGTGGTATTATATTATTACAACTGGTAGACTAACCCTAGATGTGTATTTTTACACACCATTCTCACATTTCCCTGCTATATTCTTGCATAAAATAATTTGATTTGTGTGTGTGTGTGGTGATTCTTGCAACACTTCTTCCACATTATAGAAGTTTAACAGTGTTCCCCTTCTGCTTCTTTCATGGACTGCAGGTGCCTTTTCTCTCACCTCTTGAGGGAAACATTTACCTGCGCATAGAAAGTGAAAGCCACTCTGATGTACACCACCAAGGCTTCCTGGTCAGTAATGTGATCTTGCTTATTTTGCACAACCCTTTGGCTGCATTGCAAACATGTCTATCTTTACATTACATGTCTATAGCTCAACAAAAGGGCCTCCTTCAAACTGAGGAAGAAGCAAGAGTGTAGTGGATGGTCTGGGTTGTATTATTTGACCATGTCCTAGAGGTAGGATGGGCCATTCACAGCTAGATAGTAGTGGTTTTCTAAGAAAATATAACATATTCCATTCTGACAGTTTTTTGAGCTTCACAAGTTAAATGGGGTGGGAGGATTCAGTTTTGTCATAATATTATAAAAAAGTGTCAGTATTTTAAAACTCCCAGCAGATTGACACAACACTGTGAGATCACTCTAACGTTCTGCTGGTGACCGAAATCAAATGATTTTCAGCCTGATCAGCCAAGCACAGTGACCGTCTGATCAGTCTCACACACATCTGAATCAGTGCCAGTCCAATTTACACGCACGGTGTTTCATGTCATGTGCACAGTGCCTCAGTGTATTTCTTGTTCATGCCATCAGGGAAAAAGTGAACAATGTACTTGTAAATAATTCCCATGCATGCTGCTGAGACTATTTGCAGTGACTGGCTCTTCTGCCAGCAGTGCCAAGTCTTTTCTTCTGCTCTCTCAGTATGCACAGTCCGTAGATGTAGGGCAGCGAGGAGGACGCCGCTTGCCACAAGAGTGGGAGTTAATATAGTACGAGACACAAACACTTAGAATTTTGTAAATAGATACCTATTCAAAAATTGTGTAAATATCGTGATAAATAAATACTTGGTTTCAGATCATAAATAAAACCATTCATAATGGGGCTACGCAGTGTGGAATAATATTTTCTCTGATAATGTTCTATAGAGCTGTTGCACCTGCTTTATCTGACATGTTTTACTTTACTAAAGTACTGCAAATAATTTTCAGTTGTTTCTGTATAATATCCTGGAAATGTAAATGTTATTCGATAGTCAGTGTTTTATTTATGAACATACAATTAAGTTTTACATTGACGAAAATTAACAAAACTGTGTGTGTATGTTATGTTATTATCTAAGAAAGTTCACAGAAGGTCACACCTGAAGAAAAAAAAATCACACTCCAGTGTGTGACAGCCCCAGTCTTCAACAGTTATAACAGACATTTTCCTTAAATGTTAGAAATCAGTTTTAAAACTGCTTTTAGTTTCATTAACTGTAATCTTTTCTTCTGGATCTGATCCCAGACCATGTTTGAGTTGAGCAGTGGATACGGGGTGTGGCATCGCCGATATTTTGTCTTGGCTGGATGCAACATGTACTACTGGAACTACCCCAATGACAGAGAAACTAAGGTATGGATGGACCAACAGACACATTGGCAGACTAAGTCACCAAGTTACTTAAAATAGGTTAAATTTTGTTTTGTGTTTTAACCTACCAGGAAGCAGAGGGCAGCATTTCTCTGTCCAGCTCCCCCGAGCAGTGTGTCAGGCCTGTAAAGAGGGACTCGTGTGCTCGACCTTTCACCTTTGAGCTAGTGAGCAACATCCCACAGCAGCAGGACACGTTGACCAAGTAAGACTGAATAACGATTAAGCAACCTGAGTAATTACATTTGTGGGCTTTTGTTTTTTGTATCTTCTATCTGTGAATCCCAGAATTTCTGTCTGTTTAGGCATTTATTGTTTGGCTGCAACATCTTGGAAGTTACATGCTGGCTAATAAAGCCACTTTTAAATATAATTGCTACTTTGTTTACAGTAAGTAAGAGGCATTTTGCTTTTCTTGCTGCAGCCAAGAAGTGATGTCACAGAGGGTGTTTTACTTTTGACAGTTGATGGGGAAACACCTTCTGTGACCTCAGTGATTTGGTTGGGTCTAGAAATATATTTTGAAACTGTATAATAACTATAAAAAGACTTCCTCAGCATTTACACTCTGTTGTAGGACATTTCACACTGTGTGCTACTAGATATGGTCATAATTTGGAGGGAGGAAGTAGATAAGGCACTAGTTGTTTTGTCCATGATTTTACAGTTTACCACAGTGGAACAATTACTTTAACTGATGTTTCAATAGGCTCAATAGCAACTACAGCATTCTGGCTTCTCTAGCAGCACTTTCAATGCTGATGGATGTTGTTCTTTTCCAGGTGTTGGTTTTCAGCTGACACCAAACAGGAGAGGTTGGATTGGATGGAAAAACTCAGTCAAACTCTTTTGGACTTTCATACATGGAACCGAACATCAGCAACCCAAACAGAGAGTCGGCAATCGAACGTGTCCAGCAGTGGGAGCCTGAGGGAGAGCATACTGTAACTATATCACCAGGCTAACATAGCTACCCAGATGGGCTTTTTTATAGTCTCTGCTGTCAGGGACTCGTGGATATATGGTGGAAGCAGCGTTACTGTCCGGCTTTATATTCTTTATCTCAGAACTGCAAGCTGAGCTTCTTTATAGACTCTGTTTCACAGTTACAGCGAAACTTGAAAATCACAAACAAGGCAAAATGATATATATCTCATTGTTTTTCCTTTTTGGAAAATATCTTTTTGACTTGCATTCTGTTTATTTTTTTTAATCGGAATCCAAACACTACTGTTGGTTTACTACTTTTATTTGCCAAGTTACAGTTTCCATTAGATTTTTTTTTTAGTTCTTTATCGTGATTTTGTGGGGAAAGTTTTATTTTGACTTTTTTCCGTGGCAATCAGCTGCTTTAGCCTTAGTTGGTAATATTACATGGTCACTTTCAGTAACATAGGTGAAACTTCTGGTAGCTTGTATATTTTTGAGATAATTTACACATGTATCGAGATTCATATTGTATTTTTGCATCGTTTAAACTGGAAGGATAAGCAAATGTATGTAGTCAAACTAAAAAAATATTGAAGGAGGGGGAAATCTTTAACTACCAAACTAATCTAGAATGGAGAATATATATATGAAATGGCAGGAAACACAACGAATTATTAAAATATTGAAGTTAAGCCAGCTAGCGGTGGGGTGGCAGACTTTCATAGTGATTCAGAAATACAGTATCTGCTTGCATTGAGTGAAATGAAACTGTTTTAATCATTGACCCAGACGATTTAGTCTTGGTTGAAGCAGACTTTTGTTCCACTGAACCAAAAGATATCTGGTTTTTGTTTATGTAAAACGTAACAGAACGACACTTTCCGTACTAAAGAATACCAGTAAAATGTGAACACTTTCTTTCTGGTGGCCTGCAGTGTTCACTTATATTCCTATGTATATGATTTATGTTATATTGTGAATAAACCCATTTATTTACTGATTTAAACCCACATTATGTATGATTAAGTGGGGCTGTTATGATGCTGCTCTAATGAATGTGGTCTGTTCTGTCTGATGATCTGTTCTTTCTGTGTTTTTCCACCTATCAGTCTGTCTCTTGTTGTCATGTTAACTCTCATTCTATGCGCTTAACTGAAGACACCAATAAAATAAATGGATGGAAATGGCTACAAAAACAGTTTATATTATGGACTTCTGGACGTGGGTTTCAAATGCAAGTTCTGGTACAACAGCTATGACAAATCAGCATAAGATAAAAATCCATTGGATATTTTTTCTAGAAGTCAGTGCAAAATGTAATTTCAAGCCGATGTCACAAACAAATAGATTTACATACTCCTCACCGCACTCTACCCCCGTATGCCTGAGTATATAAATGAAGGTAAAAGCTCGCTGTTGGAACCATAGATCTGCTATACATACAGAGCCTGGGAGAGTCTAGCAGGAAAGCAGCTCAGGTCAGGAATGTCATACAGGAAATGGTCTAGAATTAGTCTTCCTGTTCTTCCCATGGCTCCTTTGGGTGGAGGCCCTGCTGGGTGTTACGGAGCTTAAGGTGATGACAACAACAGTGGGAGAGGGGCAAGTCACAAGTGTTAAATCGGCCAATTGCAGCATTAGTATACCCTCGTTGCTGGGCAGTGGTTCAGTTCAGTACTTTTCTATTGGTTTATCACCTTTCACAGCTTTGACTTATTTCACAGTAAAGTTAGTTTAAATGGAAACTTTTAAACATATGTTCCCCAACTGATTATGCAGTCCGTTCAAAACTCGTCACATTGTGAACATTTTGCATAATGTGACCAGTTTCTCGGTTAATACATTTTCCTACCTCTTAGTATGCACAATTGATATGTTTGGTCTTATGGTTGGACTAGACGCAGGGGTGTCAAACTGATCCAGTAAAGGGCCGAGTGGCTGCAGGTTTTTGTTCCAACCAAGAAGAAACACACCTGAATCCAATCATTCTAATCACCTGAACTGTCTTCACTCAGTTGATTAATTATCAGTATCACCTGTGCGCTTGTTTTTCTACCATGTTTGGACATATTATACTGTATTATGTTTTCACAGAGTATAACAGGGCCAATTTTAGCATTTGTAAGCATTTAACAGAATGAACATTTTTTGAAAAAAATCAATAGTATAATATAGTATGCCATTTTGTTTTCCAGTTTTGGACACACTATAATATAGTGTTTCTTGTTTCATATTTTTGGATATACTATACTATTACCCAGGTCCAACAGCATTTTAGGCATTTTTGGTTGAACTACTACTATAATTAGTTTTTTTTTTGTCATCTAGAACAGGGGTTTCAAACTGATCCAGGAAAGGGCAGAGTGGCAGAAACACACCTGAATCCAATCATTCAATCAGCTGAACTGTCTTCACTCAGTTGATTAGTTATCAGTATCACCTGTGCTCCTGCTTGGTTGGAACAAAAACCTGCAGCCACTCGGCCCTTTACTGGATCAGATTGACACCCCTGAGGAAGGGTCAAATGGGGGAAGTGGACCTTCAACAATACATCCTGTATATGTAAATAAAATGTTACACCTACAGTAGGTAGTGACTGAGCAGCAGACGCTTCTGACTACAGTGACTCTCACTGTCAGTGTGACAAGAGCAGAACAGTGTGGTCCAAGCCTGACAGGAATAGATGCTGCACAACATCCTGGTGACTAAACCTCTGTTCTATTTCTTACATGGCTCTGAAGGAAACGGTTCCTGTGTGACAAAGATAGAGATGATACTGAGTTGGGTGGCCTTGTTAGTGTGACTTACAAAGGCCAGCGCCTTGACAGAAGGAAGGTTCAACAAACTGTTTCCAAGAACTTTTTTTGAACAAAGGATTTCTGCATCCTGTTGTTGATGCTCTTATACAGTTAAGAGACTAAATGGCATTTCAGGTTTTGTTTAATGCAGCTTTGATAAATATAATCTGGTCAAATGAGATGTGAAGAATGCAAAGGCATCGCCGAAGTCTGCTGTTCTGCTCAGCTCTATGCTACATTTTAGCGTCTTGCAGCTCATTGTTTTTGTTAATGGCTTAAAGCATTTATTATCTCAAATTTGTTATTGTTTTTAAAATTTGCTTGTTCCTTCCCCACCAAAATAACTTGTACAGTCCCTAACATTCAAACCATATCAGTCACATCCTGCTCAAACTTTCACAACATCTTTTCTTTCACAATTTTCTCCATTATTCAGACCTCATTTGTTATTCAACGATGGCCTGCAGAGCTCCCACGCACCAATGTTGGAAGTATATGGCGAAATTGAATGATTATGTTTCCGTGTTCCCTTCAGAGGGCTTGTTTGTGCTGGCTTCAGCCATGAGGACACTTGGCATGCTCCTTGCTGTGTTTTGAAGAGGGTCCAGGAAGCTCAGAGGCGTAAACAGGGCAGCCGGTTCACAGGATTTAATAAACAAACTTCCCCCAGTGGTAGCAGCTCTGGTGCTGGTCAAACAGCTGCAGAGGATCAGAGGCGTTTTTAGAGTTCACTGTCAACAACAGATCGACAAGTTTACCTTTTTGGTGTGAAGAGAAGGTTAATGACTTATTGATGAAATTGTGAGAATGATTGGCTTAAATCATCTACTGACACCTGTTAAGTGCTTTTGAATGAAAGAATAATAGCCACTGACTCCCATTAGTTCTTTGCTCCTCTGTGTTCCCTTCTTTTCCAATGGTTAAAGGCTAATGACTTATACATTATTCATTGTTTCTTCCTGCAACTTTCCTTTACGAGTCTCTACGAATCCACATAGAACCATAGACCCACAAGATGTTTTGTGTGAGGACTGTGTCCCCTCACCCGTCTGCCACCATCTGGATTGTTTTGCTGTTCCCCTCCCATCGACAACTCACTGTCTGTCCTGCTGTTTTTACACTTTGTGTTTGTACAAATGATACAAACAAGGCATGACATGGTTATTGGGCTGCTGTAGAGCTGATTGTAAACAGATTTAGCCTCCCTTGGACACAGCTAGAACACTTGTTTTCTCCTTATTCTCAGTCTTGGTATAAAGCTGCGTGGTTGCTGGTAGTAACTTCATATTAAAAAAAAACAAAATGAAAAAAGAGTACTTCACAAATCTTTTCACTCATCTTTAAAAATCCACAATATATGTAGATATGCATGCAGTTGATGCTTGATCTAAGAAATTGAAATTAGAAAGCTGAAGTGAATATTACTCAGTTCTTATTAACATTAAAGAAAAAGAAAAGCATCATTCTCTAACAGTATTTACCATCTTCCACAGGCTCTTGATTACAACACATGTGATACCCTCCCTATGCCTGCCTCTTTCTCCCTCACCCTCCTCCGTCCCCACCCTCTAGCATTATTCTCTTTCCTCTCCTCCCCCCCAGCTCCCTCCCTTTCCTGCCGACCTCTCAGCAGAGGATGTGTCTGGGAGAGAGTGTGTGAGGGAAAAGAGGAAAGCCGTCAATAGAATGGATACGTGCCCTCTCTTCTTTACTTGTTCTCCTCCTTCTCCTCTGTCTCATCTCTGTCTTTCTTCACCCTCCTCTGCTAGCTCTGCACCCAGGCCGCTCTCAGTGCCAGCCCCCGATGAAAAGGAGTCTCGTTGGGTACACAGGCAGTTGAAAACTGAACTTCAATGTCTGCAGGAGATCAGAAGAATGGTGGGGACAAACCAAAAGGTAACTGGATGCAGAGACACACACACTTTGCCTGTTGACAACATTGTTAAAAGGCCAACGCCCACACAAAACAAAGCTTAGGATGGTCAAAGTGTTGCTTGTCTATGAGATAAATAAGCATTCAAAGATTAAGTAATACTTTATATTTGTGAGTCAGCACTTGCGTTTGTTTACGTATTAAAAATGACCAGTCAGTGTGATCGAGATTCCTCTCTGAACACAGTGAGCAAATCCAATTTCAACTATTTGATTAAACAGCATCACCACAAAGTCACTTTAGTCGTTGATTTGGAGCTGTGGATTATATCACATGGTCTTTATTAGCAGATGGCATTTGCCCATTTATTGTGGAATTGATAACGAATTTCCATTTCATGTATACTTAAAAAAAAAAAGATTACATGACCAGATGACTGGGTTTAAGATCATGTCATATAATCAAAACCTCTACGATTTCAAAGCTTTTCAAATACATTTCTAGAATGGCAAGATTGAAGAAAACTGTTTTTTTGTTTTGTTTTTTCATATTTATTTAAAGAGTCAACGGAGCATTTTAATACTGTACTGCCAGTTGGAGCATTTAGGAGAGACAGATTGTCAGAATAATGGTGCAGTCCCTCATCAAACTCCCCAAAACACACTCGGTGTAATTCAACCGCATAGCATTTCTGTGTTCCTGTGACTGGTACAGTGCCAGCTGTAATTCTCAACCATGTGCCATCATGACAACACAATCTGCTGGTTTCCATACCAACCTTCCATTCCCACAGCACTAAAGTGTGCTACTCAGTGAGGAGCTGCTGTATTGTCCTCTGTGCAGTTGTTTCTGACTGTGCTGTTGCAGCACTAGCTTACATGACTCATCACTTTCCTGAATATGAGCTCTATGCTTTATTGTTTTTCCAGAGTTGCTGATGGTGACATTTAGCACTCAGAGGAGGTCATGGGACGCTGCTATCTCCCACCAGCTAAATCTGAGACAGAGACAGTCCTGTATTTCTAACTCAAACGTCCAAAGATCTACACAAACACACAGTCATGAATCTTATCAGGACCTGAACATTAAGTGATGCATGCTAGATTTTTTAAAATTTTGTGATGTTTCACAATCACTCAATTTTCAACCCTAAAGTGACAAAAAGACAGCTCAATGCTGGTGATCCAGCAGCACATTACTCTGTGCTGAGTCACTAACCAGTTCATTACTCAGTTAAGACCAATTAAGTTGTGTAATTTAAATGGAAGGGTGGATTGTCATGTGGCTCTGATTGCTGCACATCTGCCTGTTAAGCTGACCAAGACATGAGAATGGTATCCTTTTATTCCTGACTATCTGAATGACAACAAACCTTAAAGATCATCTCTAGGTTAGCCTGCAAAGAAATCTTTACAGCATATCCAGTTCACAAAAAAAAGAGGTACTTAGCACGCTCTAAATTGCCTCTTTTTTTTCATTCTTTTTTTTGTAGCTCAGTAGTGAACAGTAAAGGAATGGGAGAAGTGGGAGGATTGGGAACAATATTGGAAGCTGGGCATTCTTTTCATAAACTAGTGAATGTAAAAAAAAACACATTAAAAAACAATAAGTAATGCAACGCATAAATGCTATCAACAGAGAACTTCCCATCACACCGCACTGGATTTTATAAATAAATAATGAAACTGGTGAGTGAGTTAAACCTCATATGACCGAGGCTGTGGTCTGCTTGTTAAGTCTAAATGTAGTCTTTCTCTGGTTGTGCAGTTTGAGGTTTTAAAAACCAGGACAATTTTCAAGTACTCATCCACTTGGAAATAAGCCTGCCCAATTTTGATTGAACATTGTTGGTAAACCATGCACATCCTTAAGTATCTGGTCAGATAATAATTAGAGTTAATAGATGTTGCAGTATGAAATATCCTCTCTGCTCTTTTCTACCAACTTCATTTTTTAACGATGGTAGCATGGTGGGCTGTTTCAGGTGCTGTTACCCCCTCTGCTGTAGAAAACCAGTGGCGTGTGTCTATCACAGTGAGAAGGGATCATAGTCGATTCTCAGGCAGAAGCCCTTAAAAGTCAATGAGAACTGACCCACATTGTTGAAGATGTATATGTTTGCTGTGGTGGCTAAACAGGGTAATAAACGATGCTGCTGTAGTACTTTTTTCAAAAATGTGTGTTCTTTGTTTGCTTGTTTCTCAACAAACTGGAAAAAAAAATCTGATTTGTTGTAAGCTGTCATGATATAACAGGTCACTAACCATACTAAATAGAAAAAGTGCGACATGCATAGTAGCTTTGTAGGCTGGCTAGCTGACTAACATAAAACCTTAAACCTTTCCTAAGCCGGAGCACAGTCCCCCCTCCCCAAGATGAGCCCACCCACCTGCCTGAATGACTATAGACCTGTAGCACTAGGAGGATCTGACCATTTCTGAAAGTGGCTATTGCACAGAAATGTGCTGCCCACTGCTCCTTGCATGGTGTGTTCACTTGTGTGTAAATAAGGATGGGTTAAATGCAGAGGTTGAATTTCCCCATTGTGGGACTAACGGAGGAATCTTAGTCTTTAAAGACTACTCTTACAATTTTAGCATTGCGCCCCACACCCAAGACTTTTTTTTATCAGGGGTCTAAGCTCAAGGGGGCTGGGACTGACGTATATATCGATCCTAGTACCAGTGGTGCTGAGGACCCTGTTGAAATCACTCAGGTCACACTAAATCCTTACATGCATGCGTTCCCTGAGTTCAGCTGTATGTTGTGAGGTATGTTATGCCAATTTCTGCCTTTTTCCCCCACAAAATCTGAAAAAAATGCTAAATTGACTTTTTTAAAGTTTTTTTTTCCAAGTGTGATCGGCACAAATTTTGAACACATCTGTGGAGCCCAATGAAGAACGGTTGTTAAAAATAATTTTCAGTCAACATTTTCCTGTACATTCAAATCAAGAAGTGCTGCATATCTTAATAAGAGTTACTCCTATTAACACCATTGAAAATGTCTGCAAAATCTGACACAAATTGGCCACTATGTGTTGCTTTGTCGCAAAATTGATAAGTAAGCTGAACTCACGTCAAATTGCTACTTGGCCTACAGTCCAATGCAACATAAATGCAAATTAGTCATTGATAATTTTGCTAATATTGTTTGTTTTTCTCCTGTTCTGTCTGTTTTTCTGTCAGACATGGTGCCGATGGCTAAGGTTTGGCCAGAGGTGGAAAGGGCCGAGTGTCTGGCCCGCGGTGCTGCCTTGAAGTGGGCGTCGGGGGTTTTCTGTAGGCCGGAGCATCTGGAGCGACTGAGCCAGTACAAGAAGAGAGAGAGTCAAAGGACTGCCTCCATACACACCAGACTAAAGGTAACACACAGAAACAGATGAAAAGTCAGACACAATATGATGCAATGTGGCCTCAATTTCCAAATGGTCTGGTAAATAATGGCAGCTGTACAGCAGTTTTTATTAGTTATCAGTGGGGAACAATAGTAAGCACTGTGCTGCTTTGCTCTCAGTCCATGGTCCAGTCATATCTGGAGGGGGTCGGTTGGGGTCTGGAGCAGCTCCGGGAGGCCAGGGCCGAGCTGAAGGAGGTGTCCCATGCTTTGAGGAAAGGGGGTCTGGAGTCCAATCAAAATGCAGAAGAGGTGAAGTCTCTGGAGAGGCTGAGAGAAGTGTCTGTCAACCACTGTCAGCTCCTCGCTGCAGTCAGCAACCTGCCACGACTGTACTCTGGTGAGATGCTGTAAAAAGTCATTCATTCAATGTAAGTTTCCCCCATTGTGGAGCTTACCGAGCAAAATCTTAATGTATCTTAATGATAATGAACTCAGAGAATGATTATAACATAAAAAATCCTAGTGTGATCCATTCATCATATCATATTTTATGGTAAAATATAGAACACTTTTACTGGAAGATGATACATGCAACGGTAGCCACAAGAGGTGATCCCTTAGGCTGTTAAGATTTTAATGAATTAAAGTTCTTCTCCCCATCCCTTGCCCTTTGCAGTGCGTAGCATGGTGTTAGAGACGCAGCGTTTGGTAGAGTCCCGGCGGCTCCTGGAGGCTCATGCCCTACTCATGGATCTGGAGCTCTGGCAGGACGACATCCTCTGGCAGCTCCATGGGGCTGCCAGGACACCAGGAAGTACGCTCAGCGCAGAAGACCAGGAGCTTGTGACCAAATATTTCTCTGGTGTTGGGCAGCTGGTGGATGACCTGGGTAAGAACATTCTTTACAGACACAGGGATGGGTGTGGCTTCACAGTTTAAGCAGTAATATCAGTTTTTTTTAAGGCATTCTGTTGGCTCAGTAGCCCCTTTCAGATATTTACGCTTCTGTTGTGGTTCCTCCTTCAATAAGGTGAGGCATAATAAGGGGACCAAATATTCCCAGCTCTGTACCCCCTTCGAAGGGAGGAACAGTGGCGTCAACTTGGTGAGACTATTCAAGGTGGGATCAATGTGAACCGGCCAAGACGGAAAATATGTGAGATACGTTATTTGTTCGACCAACACATGGGTAATAAGAAAGGAAGTAGACCTTACCATCAGAAACAGTAATCAAATTCTGTTCTGTGAAATGTAGAACAACTTTTCTTGAGCTTGTAGAATCTCTAAAGCGAGAAACCGCATGACGTGCAGTTCTTCCGCAATACATACATCATAGCTACATCATTTATTGTACATGTACTGCTGCTGCTCTGTTACACTCAACTACTGTCTCCTCCCATTTCCGCAATGCCGGATTGCAATGTGGATACGCCAACATTACAGCATTGTGGAATCAGTGTGAATATCCTAAGGCCAAATGTCACAACAGATCCTGGTTCAAATTAAGCCCAAGGTCCCTTTGCTGCATGCATTCCCCTCTGTCTCCCCCTTCCATTCTCTCTGTCACTATCAAATACGGTATAAAGCATTGTTTTTAATCTTTGGTTTTGACATTCTCTTATTTAAATCAGACATTTCTGTCATTTCAGACTGTCATTTCTTACAGCCTGGTTACTCGATGGCTAAGACAATAGTAAATGTTTTTTGCAAGTTTGTCTAATTTGGTTAAATATATAAAAGAAAAATACTTTTCTGTCTTTAACGTATAAAAACACTATATTAATACTATACCTGGCTCTACTGAGGACAAAACAGAAGAATAAAAGCTGAAACTATATTAGTTCTTAGTCTTATTTTAGTTCTTATTTTTCTAGCGCATTCAACACTATCCAACCCAACATTCTCAAAAACAAGCTCACAGAGATGGGAGTGGATCTTTCCTTCACTTCCTGGATCATTGATGACCTGACAGGAAGGCCACAGTATGTCAGGTTAGGGAACTGTGTTTCTGGGACATTAATGAGCAGCACAGGGGCTCCACAAGGAACTGTTCTGGCTCCATTCCTGTTCACACTGTACACAGCGGACTTCAAATACAACTCTGAGTCCTGCCACATCCAGAAATACTCGGACGATACTGCTATTGTTGCGTGCATCAGGAATGAACAGGAATCTGAATATAGGGATCTGATAAAAGCCTTCAGTGACTGGAGTCACAAGAACCATCTCCTCCTGAACACCTCAAAGACGAAGGAAATGATCATAGATTTCCGCAGGTTCAAGCCTCCTCTTCAGCCAGTGAACACTGGTGGGGTGGACATCGAGGTGGTGCCAAGTTATAAGTATCGAGGTGTTTACCTGGATAATAAGCTGGACTGGTCCCTAAACACAGATGCTATCTACAAAAAGAAGACGCCTCTTTTTTTTCAGGAAGCTCAGATCTTTGGACATCTGTAGTAAGATGCTGCAGATGTTTTATCACTCTGTGGTGGCAAGTGTGTTGTTTTATGCTGCAGTCTGCTGGGGAGGCAGCATCAGACACAGAGATGCAAGACGGTTGGACAGACTGATCAAAAGAGCTGGATCAGTGATTGGAGTCAGGCTGGACACACTGAAGGAGGTGGTGGAGAGATGCACTGTCAGGATGTTCGAGACCAACATGAATTGCCCGGATCATCTGCTGTAGAGAGATTCAAGAAATCCTTCGCTCCTACAACCATCAGGCTGTCTGATTCCAGAGTCAACAGACTAACTGAATTTTCCTTCTGGGATTTATAAAGTAATTACGTCACCCCACGGAGTGGGAGTGAAGTATTGTTTTGGGCCGCGGTTAAAATTAAAGCTGTATTCATCTTCGGCCAGTTGGGGGCAGCAGCACAAGCTAATAACAACCTGTAACACTGACATAGAGGGTGTCCACAAAGTCTCTTTACAACTTAAAATATGTATTACTAAAGCAAATGAACAGACAAATATGTGGAAATTATTACAAAATGAGGAGTGGATATTGAAGTTTTTTTGCATCATTTAATCCACCTCTACATGGAAACTATTAGTTGCACGAAGCAAATCAAGACAGTACTCGATCTGTTGCCATGTTGGCTGTAACAGAGCCTCATCAATGGTCACAATGTCATCAGTGATCTTTTACTTTAGATTAGTGATGTTAACATAACCCCACAGACAGAAGTATCTGTTTTTGTTTCAATAAACCATGATACACAGTGTGCCTTCTCTTAGTGAGTAGCCATTTTTATAGGGGTTCATTTAACACGACCTATTTCATCAACAGGGAACCTGAAATACACAAATGCAATGTGATTAAAAACGCTGATAACCACTGAGTACATACAGCAAATCTGATTAAGATATCTCACAAATTGCCTTTGTATTAATTTTTTTTTAATTATAAAGAGACTTAATGGACACCCTGTATTTCTT
>CAFUXE010003125.1:0-24182 GCA_903364295.1 Serranus cabrilla | reverse complement strand
TAGTGTAGTTTTAATGTTGTTATGGTGAATTAGACAAGCCAACAGTAATGGGCCTGGAATTCCCTGTATTCAAGATCAGCAATGTACTGTTTGTATCAGTGCCTGTCTAATGAAAATTTGAATGAAAAAAACATTAGAGAAACTGAGTATCAGAAGCATAAACAATGGTTCTAATAAGACTGATGAAAGCATACAGTCTCCATTCTTTACATCCACCCTGTCTCTGCAGGTAAGGAGCTGTGGGCAGTGGTGAGCAGTGCTCTAGCTCTGGCCCGACAAAACCCCACACCGTTTGTGTCAGCGGTGAGGATAGTGGAGCGGGAGGAGGCCCTGGACCGAGCTTTACTTGAAGAGAGAGGGGGGACCAGAGGTAACAGCAGGCCCCTGCCGCCAGGTCGACCTCGCTGCTGGAGAGCATGCTTCTTCCGGGTCAGTACCAGCTGATACGAACAGAAAACTTCTCCTGTCTGTCCTGTCTCACATATCCTTCCTTTCAGACACTAGAGGAGGCGGTTGCTGCGCGGTTTCGCAGTGTTTCCTACCTGCACACTCGTGGTCCAGGTCTAGCAGGCCATCTCTCTGCTCTCCAACACGGTATCATGGCTGACCTGGCTACCGTGCGCCACCTGCTGGAACACTGTGTGCCTCCACACTACAGGCTCACAGGAGCCTATCTGAGGGCCAGTCATCGCTGTTTACATGCTCACCTGGCACAGGTCAGTGATATGACAGAAATAAAGTCCAACACAACATTATATAGAATACAAACCTGCTTCTGCGCTCTCCGAGTGCTCTTCTAGTTTTTTTAAATTAACTGTCATTTTGTGTGACAATCACTAAATGGAGTTGGTAGATTTATCTTATTCTTAATCAACCATTCCATACAAGTGTAAGTTCTACTTGTGGCCTAGGTTAGCTGCTGGGACCTGGAGAGTGGTGAGATCTTTGCTGTGCTCAACTGGGTTCTACACATCTACAACAGGTGAGGTTCACAGATTCTGTCTGTTATTCTTTGTCTGTCTGAGTGTAGTGCCTTAAAAAGGGTTTGTGTATTGTGTGTAGTTTAAATCAAGGATAATGTACATTTTGATTTGAGGTGATAAGCAAAGTAACGACTCCAAATTTGAGTCAACATCTTTTTATATATAGATATTTGCTCTTCACTTATTTGATGGAGTTTTTCAACATGAACTTGAATATCACTTTGACTAAGTAGTGTAAAATTCTGACTGAACATTTAATTCCAGATGCAACTGATTCACCTCAATACACACCTTTTATTCAGTTTTTCCCATCTTTTACTCTTAATTACTAAAAGTCATCTATCACAGCTACCATCTGTTGTGAAAATGTAATCTAACCACTTTCCAAATGATGTGCAAAGCTACATTAAGCTATATTTCCTGGTTAAAAGCCAATCATTGTTAGTATAAATCAGTGATCCCGAACCGGTGATGGAATCTAACCAAGTACTTCCACATATGTAACTTTATACTTCTACTCTTCTACATTTTAGAGGCTCTAAATTTAGCTGACAGCTTTAGTTACCTATCAGGTCAAGATTTAACATGAAAAACATGATCATTTAAAAATGTCTAAATTAAACCACATAACAGTATGAAGTAGTCAAAATGAGCCCTGTCCTTACAAAGTTAAAACACTGCTTATATACATACATCAATACAAATAATCTTATAATATATTTATAACAATCAGAGTTCAGCCGTTCTGCTTTCATCCCATAAAGTTGTGCTATTGGTTTGTTTTTACAAAATGAAAATGTTTGTTTTGGATGCCAGTGTACCTGTTAGATATCACTAACTATCAAAAGCTCAGCATGTGACAGTCTTGATTCGGCAGCTCAGACATGATGGGTCATCCAGAGCTGGTGGCTGAGATGGAGAAGGTCGACCTCGGACCTCTCATCTCCACAGAGGGACAGGTGCAGCTACAGAACAAATACGTGCAGAGTGTTCGGGTAGGTCGACCTCAAATATTTTGGGTTATTTTTTAAGATCACATTGCGATCTGTATCTTAGGATCCTCACATAGTTTAGGTAATATTACTATGCTGGTTTGGAAATTGAATTAAAAAAGATATTACTCAGTCTTGATGTGCGTAGGACTACACCTTTAGTGTTAGACATCCATCATATCAATTTCATGCTACATTTTGCAGATGGATATCCATTATCTGTTTTGAAAGGGACGTTTTGACTATAAAAATAATTTTAATCTGGAAAGGTTGGTAAAATTAAAATTGAATGTTGATAAGAACCATCTAGAGCAGGAGTGCCAAACTGATCCAGTAAAGGGCCGAGTGGCTGCAGGTTTTTGTTTCAACCAAGAAGAAACACACCTGAATCCAATCACTCAATCACCTGAACTGTCTTCACTCAGTTGATTAATTATCAGTATCACCTGTGCTCCTGCCATTTTGTGAAAACACAATACAGCATAATACGTCCAGAGTATAACAGGGCCACTTTTAGCATTTGTAAGCATTTTACAGAATGATATATATTTTTTTATTTTATTTTTTTTACAAAAATCAAAATTTGGACATCCTATAAAGGTGTTTTTCTTTTGACTTTTTAAAATATAATATAGTAATAATATTTTTTTTCCAGTTTTGGTCACACTATAATATAGTGTTTCTTGTTTCATATTTTTGGATATACTATACTATTACCCAGGTCCAACAGCATTTTGTTTTTTTGTCATCTAGAACAGGGGTTTCAAACTGATCCAGGAAAGGGCAGAGTGGCAGAAACACACCTGAATCCAATCATTCAATCACCTGAACTGTCTTCACTCAGTTGATTAATTATCAGTATCACCTGTGCTCCTGCTTGGTTGGAACAAAAACCTGCAGCCACAGCGGCCCTTTACTGGATCAGTTTGACACCCCTGATCTAGAGGAACATGATGGTATCTGTGTTGTTAGACCATGTACATTAAATGTGTGTGTCCATGTTGTTGCTGGTATAGAAGAGTGTATCAGAGTGGATGCACAAAGCCCTACAGGTGGAGCTGCAAGACTGGCAGAGAGACCAGGAGCCAGATACAGACCATGAAGGTTTCTTCCAAACCAGCCTGCCCACTATCATCACACAGGTAGGAATGACCAACAACAATAAATACAACCGCATGCACACACACACACACACACACAGGGAGTCTGCAGGCCGAAAGGTGGCTCCAACATGCATTTTAGGTCTTTTGATTAAACAGTATTTTAAGGCCCAGACAGCATCTGGTGTCCAGCTCGGTGATGATGTTGTCCATTAGACTTTATTAGAACATGACCTCCATTGGATGAAGTAAATTTCAGTTTCAGGTTTTTTGATTTTATTACGGTAATTGGGATATCTCCTTTTATCAATTCATAAATCACAAAAAAAAATCTCAAAAGTCATATGAATTAAATTTTCCTCAGGAACAAAATGCTCTATAAATCAGGGTATGAATGACATACAGACAAACCCCTCAGTGAAAACCTTCAGAATATAGTCAGGAATCAAACTGGTAAGTTTGGTATTGTGGATTTTATCAGTCATAATGTGCCATTCAGTGGATTTGAAGTGGATTTGTTTTGTTTGGTAGATGCTGGAGGAGAATGCCCGGGTAGCTTTGATGATTGGAGAGTCCTTAAGAGATCAGACAATACAGATGGGACTTTATGAAATGGAAAATCTCCTGAACAGGTGTGTGGTCATCCAAGTTCCATTGTACAGACATGGGCAAGTCCTCACTTCCACCCCTTCATTCACCACCATTCATTCATATCACAGGTTTCGAGAAGCTCTGGTGGAATTTGGGAAGGAACATCGCAGGGATCCGAGCAACAACAAAAACAAGTTCTACCTCCACTACCTGCTGGCCTCCATCAGCAACTGCATCATCCTCAAGTGAGATAACGACAGTGTGAATGGCCACTGAAAAAGCTTTATTACACAAATGCTTGGACTAATTTTGAACACTGGGGCCTCAGAATAGTTTAATATTGTGGTATCACAAGTGGTGAAGTTTGTGACAGCTGTGTTGCAGCTACTTTATTGTATAATTATTGAAGAACTAGAACTTTTACCTCGACAGGAAGTTAGACAGAGGCTAATCACAGACACATCTGATGATCTTTTCTATTTAGCGGCCCACATTCATCTACAATCACACCATGCCTCAACTTGGTTGTTAGGTACTTCCATCACACTAGCTCTAATGAGCTGCCTGATCAAGACAGTAATGTCTATTAAATGGTCCTCCCATCTCTAAACATTTCAAGAATTGGCAAATTAAATCCTGAGTGAAATTTAAATAAAAAACGCACAGTGTCTGTTATATTTGCTACAGAAAGTCCACAGAGAGCCTGCAGCAGCAGCAGTCGTCCCGGTCGGCAGGACAGTTCTCTCGGACTCCTCCCAACCCTTTGGCAGCTCTGGACCGAGCGGTGAGACGGGCGTGTCGACTGGTGATGGATCAGCTCCTGCTGGACCTTCAGCCTTTCCTCCCAAGCCTGTTAACTCGAACCTGGCTGGTCCAGGGAGACCCCGTCCCGAAACTCTGCCATGTCCTGGAGCATCACCTTGAGCTGTATAGTCGTGTTCGACCACCCTGCAGACAGGTTACAGCTTTAGTCTGACTTCTTTCTGTCCTCTGTGTAGATTGTATTTAACAGTTTTACAATGTAAAGACTATTTCTTTGTTTACAGACATTGCTGGTTGAAAAAAAAAACAGGCCAACACTAAGAACACTAAGATTGTGAAGAAAATAACTGGCAAAAAAGACGACTTTCTCACTCACTTTTTCTTTATTTTACTGTCAAAATTTAAAAAAAAACATTATGTTAGGGGGGCGCCCCCAACAGCACCCCCTGCCCCCCTTGAGGGTCATGTTAATTTGATTAAATTGTTTTTCCTATATAGCGCCACATCACTACATTAGTCATTTAAAGTTGAAGGTCTCATGACATCACTACCATTAACTTCAGTCTGTCTCTGAAAAGCTAACCAGCAGTTTTGAAATGCTAGTGAATCCGTAGCCTAATAAATTGTTTATTAATCTACAATCAAGAGTTTGCAAGAGCATTGAAAAACACCACTAAAGGCTTTGATTTGCGTTATGTGGTAAAAGATTATTTCTTTTTTCTTATTCTTGTGTCTACAGCGCCTGCAGGAGGAGGCCCAGTGGCTGATGGTGGTAGAGTACGTCAGGGCTCTGATGCAGAAGAGGCTGGTGTGTCGTAGCGCAGAGGAGAGGAGGCAGCTCGCTCAGCAGATGATTCAGGATGACCAACAATTTAGAGAAATCCTCCACGGCCTGGTGAGGAGGAACGCACTCTTACTGTTAAGGCACTTTAACACTTTGCAGTATCTTCATGTTCTACAGATTTTGTAGAAGTGGGGACTACTACAGTGGTCAAAATTCTGACTACATTACACTTTTATTTAGAATAATGATTTATTTTGTAGTATGTTGACTCAACACAGTTATCTCAACATAGCCCACGTATGGAACAGGCTGCCCAGCTGCTCCCTCGATTTGCAAGAGATTTTCCAAGGAGTTGACTTTTTGATCAGTCAGATACTGGTTGTAGAAAGAAACAGGTATAGTAGTGACCTGTGATCCCATGTCCAAGAGACAATTACAAGCTTTTCCATATATGCCTTGTGGCAAACCAGCCATCTTTATTGCAGGCTGGGTGGTACATTTCAACTGGACATGTTCAACATCTTCTTTAACTTCTTTGGTGGGACATTGCTGGTCCTCATCAGCTCCCGTCCGCCCCGCAACAGGAACTGAAACTAGCATTTTTTATGAGTAAAACAATGAACACATTGAACAATGAATACTGAGAGTTTAAGAACATTTTTGACCTGAAAGTGTTAGCAAACTATTAGCCAATAACAGCTTCTGTCAATCATACTCATGTGCACTTGTCTGTAGGAAGGTGAAGGGTCAATACCTGAATTGAATCCTTTGGCCTTACTACCCTTCCTGGCTGACTTTATCCGACTGAAAGACCCTGGCATGCTCACTCTGGAGGTTTCTGGACTCGCAGCCAAATACCCTGACATCAGGTAATCTGATCTCACCAGCTTCTTGGCTCTAGTGGAGTTAGCTACTTTAACATCTACACTAGGCTGCTGCAGTTGTTAAAGACTACTTAACAACTACAATAGCCTACACTTTTGCATTTTATGACCATGTGTTTCTGCTCCTTCAGTGAAGAGCATGTGTCTGTACTGCTAGACATCCGTGGTGATGTCTCCAGGGACATAAGAGGGGCTGTACTGGACTTGCTGGAGCAGAGCTCTCCCACGTTGCCTGCAGGATATCGGCCTATCTTCACTGACATCCTGGTGCCACCCTCCACTATGGCCTTCTGTCTGCCCACTGCCAAGTGTGCATGACAGGGACTGAATCTGAAAACCTGAATTCAGACTTTGTCATTAAAATCAGGGTAGACCTGGTTCTCCGACAGATCATCATGCCAGGTGCCCATAGGTCATTGTTACACTATATGCAGGACCAAACAGGTGAACACTGATGAATGTGTTCCTGCTAAGTCTCTTATTATGTTGATGGGTAGCCAGCCTGTGGTCAGGTTGGCAATTTTTTCAGGGACCATCCGCTATTTTTTTCCTGCCTCATATCCTCAACACACTTTCATTTCATATTCATATTTCATTCATACTGAAGTAGACTGGGAGCTCAGGGCCTTGCTTAAGGGCTTTCAACAATATGAGTTGAGTGAGAGGAGAGTGTTACATTTTAATTTCACTTACCTTCAATTCACCAGGGAGTTCAGCTGGTGACTTGCTGGTCCGAGTCTAACTTCAGTTGAAACTCATTTGTCTGGTACAATTTGGAATCTATGAGCCACTATAGTGGCTACAAGGTAAAACAATATCTTATACTCTGTTGCAACTTTGTCACAGTGGTCATGTGTCTAAGAGATTTATACTACAAATTGAATTGTCTGCAGTGAACAACTTTTAACAACTAGTACAAATGTCAAATGCCAACATGGCTGGTGCATGATGCTGTCTAATGGATACAGCTTTATAGGGTCAAATTGCTGAGATTTCCAACTAAACAAATGTTTTGAATGGCATCAGCAAAATTCCTTTGTTTGCATGGTATTAGACATTGGAAAGGGCAGATACCCCAACATCTCAGCTAATTTGGTGACTCACGGAAATGTTAAGTGGCATCCATTGCACAATACTATTTCACCTATTGGAGATAATCCGGAACACTACCAGACAATCATAGAAGAGCAAAACTGTCCTGCAGCCTGTCAGAAAGTCAAGGTGTCCTTGTCCATTTTCTTTCTTGATGTATTCACCTTTAAATCCTGACATTTCCTGTTGAAGAAACATACTATTAGATTTTGAATTGGCAAATCAATGTGTGTATATAATGCAAAGTGTATTTCATGCTGAGCTTAGGAGTTTGGTTAAAAATAGAATCAACATAAAATCTAATTTCTGGTATATTCAATAAGAAACCAAACAATGAAAAACTAAAAAGATACAATCTATGAAGATGTATAGATAGATGATAGATGTATCGGTTTCAAAAGTATAGGAACATGGTTTTCATCGAGGACTCCCGGACAGTGAACCATCCTAACTAAGCTGCTAATTCATTTTTAAATCACCTTCAAAGTCATGTTGTATTTACTTGTCTTTATGTATTTGTTATTTTGTCAAAGTTTATCTTGTCTTGATGTTCATATTTTATTTGTAATCAGATTTTTTTTTAAGTGTATTTATTATATTTATATATTATTCTTCTGGTTCAATGCCAACCTCTAAAGCACATTTTAAACTCTGTCACATAAATGATGAAATAAATGTTTCATAAAGCAGTCTTTCATCTTTAAGTTTAAATAATACTATTTTCTATATTGCATAAAATTCTAGCATGATATAACATGTTTTTTTCTTAAAAGGGACATATGAAGAGATGTGATTCAACAGATATTACGATTTATCCCCTCTTCCTTTGTCATATAGTGTGTAAGCTCATTAGGAGGTAAATGTAATTTCGTTTGTTCTCTATAGCAGTGGTTCTCTACTGGGCTGGCTTTGGGACCAACCATCACCCCGTAATGACAAGTATGGTGCAAAGATGGAGCAGATTTAACCTCGGATAGTACAGAATAACAGCATGCCAACACAACAAAAGTTTAATGATAAACCAGCAGCCTGGTGATGCTAGAGATGGAATATTCTCTTTTACACTAAATAAGCTGCATTTTACTTAAAAAACAAAAAGTGCATCTGAGATAACACAACATATATTATTTTAACAGACTCAACAGCTTTCATGCACAAACATTCATTAAAAAAGTCCAACTAGTGAGAAGTAGAGAGAAGACTCCACGCCATGCTCAGTTAGCAGATGAAAACAAACTGTGAGAGTGAATAGACGGCACAAAATATCCCCTTCAAAATAAAACCACAGGATTTTTTTTGCCCAGGTAAAGGCCCACGACCCACTGAAAACGGTTTTGCGACCCACTTTTGGGTCCCGACCAGGGACCCACCAGTTGAGAATCACTGCTCCAGAGGAATAGTTGTTCATGTACACTTGCAATAGTTGATTATAAGGGCCACATTGAGAAAAAAAAATTAATTACGAGAATTAAGTCGTACATAATGAATTAATTACGAGAATAAAGTCGTACATAATTAATGAATTATAAGAATAAAGTCGTACATAATTAATGAATTACGAGAATAAAGTCGTACGTAATTGGTAGGCTGTTCTGCTGCAAACAGAAGTAGGTCTAAACTAAACGACAAAAAGCGAGAGTACAACAGTTATACTTATGATAATTTGATGCTGATGTGCCAAAAGATTTTGTATCTCCTTGTTTGTGAAGCCTATGTTAAAGCACATTTCAACAAAATGCTCCAGGTCCCTAATTTTAACAACTCTCTTCCTCTAATTAATTATTTATTTTCGACATTAATCTCGTTATTAATTTAATTATTTTCGACATTAATCTCGTAATTAATTAATTATTTTCGGTATTGTCCTCGTAATTAATTAATTATTTTCGACATTATTATCGTAATCATTTTTTTTTCTAAATGTGTCCCCAATACCCCATAGTACTGCTTACTATTTACCTTTAAAAAGTAAAAAGAAGAAAAAGAGAACAGTCACGTGACGGAAGAGTGTGACGTCAGTGGAAAGATGGCTGCCTCCGTCGGGGCAACGCTGCATCTGTGATTCCCATTTACTTTTAGAATTATTTTGTTAAACCCATATTTTATTTAACAGTATCGCTTACCGGAGTGTTGAAACAGCTGTGGCAGAGATGAAGACCTTCAGTGGAAGAGCAAACCCGGTCACTGGAGCTTTAGACTGGGTGGAGGAGAGTGAGGAGTACGACTACCACCAAGAGATAGCCAGGTAGCTCCGAGTTTATCACATGGATGTATACAGATAGGTTTGGCAGCACAGCATGAGAAAAGACACTCATATCAATGTTGATTTGTAGTCGGTGATCATTTGTAAGACTAACGTTCACTATGAACTATCTGAAAACACGATGAACTCCTGAGTTAAAATGTGTTCTGGTGTGCTGATAGAAAGAGCTGAGCTTATAAACAATCTTGAGTCTGAGTGTAAATTTGTCAAAAAGCAACCAAACTTTATTTTGGTTGCACCTTTGCTTTGGAGAGGACGTGTCTGTTGATAACTCGAATCCTTGTACAAACCTCCTGTACAATGAACTGATATATCTGACATATCGCTCTTTAAAGAAAAAAAGTAACAGTAGAAGTAAGTAAAGTGACTTTTTATTTTTTGCAATCTTCTAGTCCTAAAAATAGCTACTAATAGTTTACTACCACAATCTACTGATGGCTGTACAGTGTTGTTTGGAAAGCCGTTCCAGCATTTATTCCATATCCTTGATATCAGACGTCATTTCCCTTCACTCGTTCGGTCTTTGTCATCACTTGTTGGAAATTTGGTTCCACTAGTTTGGCATTTTGTCTTACGAGTTGATCAAATCAAGTCAATCTTTTTCAGCAACTAGTTAAGTAGTGAGGTCCAGAATGTCCACTAATAAGACAAATAAGAGACATTTTGAGTTTGACTTCAACTAGTGACATTCAAAACGTTTACAGGTTAACTAGTTAAAAAAAAATCTTACTTGTTCACTTGTAAGCCTCAAAATGTATACTAGTTGAACTAGTGAATGCCAAAATGCTCACTGGGTAACTAGTCAAGCCAAAGCTGACTAGTTAACAAGTTTAAGCATCCTTACTAGTTATACTAGTGAGGCTCAGAATGTTGAACTAGTTACTCTAGTTAGACACATTTTTACTTAACTAGTCGACTAGTGAGGTACACAATATCAACTAGGGACAATACAGTTAGTTACAATATATAGTTGCACTAAATGCAATTTGTGAACTAGTCGGAAGTGGCATTTACAGGAAAACATGTAGTAAACAAACAAAAAATATCACTATATATAACATGAATAGTGAGGATAATGTCGTTTATAAACAATGATTAGTACATATTCTTTATTTCATTTATTAAACATTACTGTATTGTATGTTGGATTACTTGTTGCCACTTATCTGCAATAATACAGTCTATTATTTGCATGTGTTCACTTATGCGTAAACTTTGCATTTAAACATTCTTTTGAGCATTAGAACTGCCACAAGCTTTTATTTTGAAATGTACAGTGGGTACTGCCTCTCCTGGTAGTTCTGTTGAGAAAATGAGTAAGACCAAAAGAAAGAAGAAGCAATGAATCAGAGGAGCTGCTTTACCTATTTACCCCATCACAATAGAAAATGATAACATAGCTCTGTAATTCACTGTTAAAATGGCAATATATATATATATATATAAAAAAAAAATCAAGCAGTTCATTTGCAAAATAGAAAATCGATAACATTAGTGTTACTAGTGCCACTTGTATGTTCATTTGGAGGTGGGAATGGGGGTTATACAATGAAGTTGTCTCTTTTAAAATGATTGGTTGAAGCCAAAAAGTGGGCTGATTTTCTCATTGGCTTCAGAAGGTTACATGCAAACATAGTGGAAACTGTCCTGGGACATATTAGAAGATGATGTACTGCAATTGAACAAGCACATAATCTATCCCACGTGTATGCTCTCCTTATTCTTCCAGTACATTTACCAGTTTGTAATCAGAACAAAATAAATAAAGATGCCAAGATACTGACGGAAATACAAAGAGGACGTGGAAACACATGAGGACACGTTTTTCGACAAGGCTTTTTGTTTAGAAAACATGCATAGTGGTAATCGACTTTTGAAAATACTGTTACAGTTAGATTTCATTGACAGGCTATACTTTTATTTTCCCCAAAAGCTGAAATAATTCATATTAATTAGTAATTAATATAAAAAAATGTAAATCTTTTTTTATAATTTCTGCGTGGTTACAAACTTTCTATACATAAAAAGATTGGTTATTAATTTTGTTTGTGCATTGAGTTATTGTACATTTAATCAGCCACAGTGATTTCAATTACTTGCCTTTCCTTCGGAAAGGAATAAATGCTAAAACGGCTTTCTGTAGTGTGGTAAACACTACAATTAGTTGTTTAACTGCACTTACCTTCGCCTGTCAGGAAATCAGCTTTGGGTTTCAGAATGCATCCATGGATCAGTACATCATATTGCAAATAAAAGCCCCTCGAGAATCCCTAGTAACCCGAGGTATTATAGACCAACATAGGGATTGTTAATTGTTTTTCTAAATGGAAAAATCCCCCAAATCCCCACAAGGATTCAGAACAGCTTTAATTCTGATATATCTGTTGTTAAAAAGCACATCATCATCAGATCTTACCAGAGTTAGGTGTTAGTATTATTATTTTAGTTAGTATTATTAGTATTATTAAGATTGCTGCAAGTTACTCAAAGAAAAGCATCAATAACACCAAAACTGGAATCCTGTTGATCAGTTTAGCATGTTTATCTTTCAGGTCGTGTTATGCAGATATGCTCCATGACCATGACAGGGTAAGTGTTGACTTCAACCTCTGCTAAATGTATTCTTAAAACAGTCTGTTGCGACCCATGTTTGTAATGGAGCAATTTTTTATGTGTTAAATGAGACTGTTGCATCTTAGCCTGACTTCTATATAATTGTGTGTGTCATAAAGTATCAGACATCTACACCTATGCTTAAAGATGATGTAGTTTCCTTTGGTTTGATGCATTAAAACCGAATCTTTGTTGGTTATAACAAAAGACTACACACATCTGACAGTGTGAACCCAGCATGTTGATACTATGTTCATAATATTACTGTTTACACTCCAATTAGGGACTTCAGTAAATCTGTCTGCAGAGTGTTCTTACTTTTCTTCAGCATTGATGGAGCTGATGTACTTTCTGCTTCCAGAATAAGAAGTACTACCAGGGCATCCGGGCAGCTGTAGCCAGAGTAAAGGCTCGTGGTGAGAAGGTTATTGTGCTGGACATCGGGACAGGAACAGGCCTACTGTCCATGATGGCTCTCACTGCTGGAGCTGACTTCTGCTATGCTGTGGAGGTAGAGATGCTCTTCCTGGTATCACTGAATGAGAACAGTACATTTCCAATGGCAATAGACACACCACCCCCATTTCCCCTTATATTTTTACTGTGAAGTGTCTAACTGAAATAGATATGCTTATTGTATATAAATTTATCACGCTGTATAACCTTGAATTCTTGAAAAAAAAAAACTAAACTCCATGGTATCCAAAGATGTAAAAAATTATTGATCAATTGAAGAAAATAAAAGCATAAAGAATAAAAAAAACATAATATCAGTTTTACAATCTGTTTACAAAATCTCACTCACCTATTGAGAATGAGTAGCATGTCTGTGCAAGTGAAATACTTGAATATGGTTTTAGCTAAATTCATGTGTTTGGGAATGAATTGGGTAAATAAGACATGGATTATACTGCACAAGTTGCATGAGTTCGTAAATGGCTGTTTTGGGGAAGAACAATGCTTTCTTTAACAATTCAAGGTAACACATGGTGGATAATTGATGTACAAATGGTCATTTTGTGGGTAAAGTATTCCATTAACACTAGAGATTTGTATTATGAAGCAAGTTCAACATACCCAGGATATCTTTTCATTAACTCTCTTCACTACACCTAACAACTGTAATCTTGGATAAGTGGTATCAACAAGGTGGTTATCAGCTTTCTTGGTTAACTCAGGGTTTCCTCTTCAGGTTTGTGTGTGTTCTCATAAAGGGGGCATTCACAGTGTCATTAGACTTCTACTACTACTTGATTACTTCCAGAATGCGTTTCAACGTATAGCAGCAAAGTCAGTTGGCTCTGGAATTTTACTGTATTTTATAACATTTTTCTGTATTTTTATCATATTTTTTGTCCTATTTTTGATGGATACTTCTGTGGAGAGAAGAGTTTATTCAAGAGAAGAGCTTTTTTTCATTGAAATGGAGCAAGTCTGGAGGACACCACCATTCTATTCCAGTTAGGTTGAAGAGGTGTTTTCGGGGTTGTCGTTGCTGGAGCAAAAGTGAAGGCTTGGAAATGGAGATATAAGCCCTTGCTTAAATAAATATTTTAACTCATGAATTCACATTTGGCATTTTCTGGGAGAATTTCTTGTGTGCCTTATTCGCAGCAACGGTATTGCTTTTTGCTGTAATAATTATTCATATTCTTTATAGAAGTGGGCAGAACACGTTTTTTCTGGTAGTTGAGTCAAATGACCCTCAAATCCAGCTTCGTAGTACAGGGCTCTGGCAGAACAGAAGTGTTTCACTGTAGTTTAAGGCCTGTTAGGATGTGGTCACATATTGTGTTCTGTTGCACATTTTAGTTTATACTAAGAAATAATTTACATGTTGTTACATGTAGTGAGAAAACTGCATTACAGCTTTTGAACACACAGTAGGTCGATTAAGATTACTTTATGCTCTGCTCTTTATAAGCTTTGTGTATTATGTCCCACTATAAACACAGCTGCATTGTACTTTACTTATTTTTAGTCTGTAGCATGTTTACAATGGAAACAACACTAAATTTAGCTCTTAAAGATATATGCATGCATTCTGATGCATTTGCTTTTCTTTTCTTTTTTTGCCTTGACATGATTTGTCAATTAGAAGGACGATGACAACAGCATAATTCATTGATTAAGTACATGCATGAACAGGCACCTCAAGTAGTTGGAGCCTTCCTCACATGCACTGCAGCAGTGCCTAGTAAGAATCTGGCACCTCTCTAGGCTCCAGTCCACACTCTGTACTGGGCCCATGCAGAGTCCCGGTTACACTACTGTTCCAAAGTCCCCCCCAAGTCCTCTGGATTCAGTTCCCATGTGAAAAGCCCAGAGGCCTTCACGTGCCATCTCTGTTTCTTCTGTGTCTGCAGGTTTTTAAGCCTATGGCTGAGGCTGCACAGTGCATTGTTGTGAAGAATGGCTTCTCTGAAAAGATCAAGATTATCAACAAACACTCCACTGACGTCACTGTGGGGCCAGGTAAGACAGACTCACACAAATGCACGCACAGCTGTCACTTAACTGGTGGAATTTGCAGGCATCTATTGTTTTTCTACATTGTAAATGTGATCCTCTGTGGATTTGAGTCCTGAGAAGTCTGTAGACAAGAACATGAGCTTTATTATAATGTCTGTGTTGATGCAATATGTGTTTTTGTTTGTGATTTGATACAGATGGAGATATGCAAACGAAGGCCAATGTTCTGATCACAGAACTGTTTGACACAGAACTTATAGGTGAAGGAGCCCTGCCCAGTTATGAACATGCTCACCAACATCTTGTCCAGGTGTGTGCTTGTTTGTAAACTTCTACATTTGTATTTATATTCATTTGTTTGCGTTATGCATGAAGAATGTATACATAAATCTTGTCGGTTTCACACTGGTCATGAACTTTAAGGTTTTTTATAATACTAGAAAAAAGTTGACTAAAAAAGCTGCTGCTGATGTGGCTGACATGTATAATCCCATGTGGTTCTCTTTCTCCTTGTGTTCCCCCACCCTGCAGGAGGGATGTGAGGCGGTCCCTCACCGGGCCACTGTCTACGCCCAGCTGGTGGAGTCGGAGCTGCTCTGGAGCTGGGCTCAGCTGCAGCCGATAGATGTGGAAGGGACCCGTCTGATCCCTCCACCCTCTGTGGGCCAGTGTGCTGGAGCTCATTCGGTGTGTGACATCCAACTGAGCCAGGTGTCTCCTCACAGCTTTACCCCACTCGGTCCTCTCTGCACCATGTTCAGGTATGAAAGTGAAGTCATTCTCTCATATGAATCAATTAAAGACTGGTCCAAAGTTACCCTTTCAACATTGAGCACACAACAGGAAACTGTCTGTGTCAGACGCCTTCTCACCGGCTGGAAATACTGGTTTGATTCCTTGAATCTGTCTGAGGATTTCGGCATCAGCCTTTACAGACAGAAGTTTACAAATCTTATCGTCTTTCCAGTTAGTTAGGTCCAGTCTTTCTTCTTCGGCTTCATAAGTTTGGTTTCTTTCGGTTTCGCACCAGTGGCATGATAGAAATACCTTCAACACATGCACTTTCTTATTGCAGTGGCTTGCTGTATTTACATAGGGGCTCAAAGGAACATTACACAGTGTTTGTACTCCAGAACTGACACAACTTAATGTTCATTCATCCATCCATTATCCAAAACTGCTTCTCCGAACTCAGGTTGCGGGGGGTGGAGCTTATCCCAGGGTACACCCTCGACAGGCTGCCAGACGTTTCGCAGGGCTGAAACATAGAGACAAACACTATTCACACTCTCACTCACACCTACAGGCAATTCAGAGTCACCAATTAAAGGTTGTGTCAGCGATCGGGGTTGCCCTCACATCAGTTGCGAGATCCCAAACAAACAGAGCCAGCGAGCCCCTCCCTTCCATGTTTCAAAATTATGACGAACGCGCTTTTCAGACTTTGCCAAGCCAGAGACGGACTTTGCCGAAGCTACAAGCTAACACAAACACAACTCTGATATTCACTCTATTCAGTATTCCTTCACCTACGTTTGCTTGACTTATCCAAATGAAGAGTTTCGGTCACACTTTTCCTGAATGATATTTTGCAAATTCACATCCAAACAAGTCACAAGCCAGAAGCTAGCAGCTAACAACTGAATGCTACTCACCAGACCAGAAGAAACAGCGCGACCTGTTCATCGGATTTAAATCCGTTTAGCTGTTTGACGTCCTTCCATCTTCCGATGGCCTTCCCAATACTTATTCGCGTCTTTGAAAAAGCACGATGATACTCCGCCCTTGCATCGCTGATACAACCTTTAAACCTAAGCTGCATGTTTTTGGACTGTGGGAGTAAGCCGGAGTACCCGGAGAGAACCCACGCTGACACAGGGAGAACCTCCCATTTGTTCGGACATTTGTGTTGTCATGTACATCTTTTTGGGTAATGTCTAGATAAGTTCTGGATTGCAGTGTATGTGTAAAAGGGATTTTACAAACGATCGTTTTCAGATCTTGCTTTCCCTCCCTCTGCACTCTGTGTTCCCCCTCAGTGTGGATTTCAGTAAGCCAGTAAGCAGCACATTCCAGTCCCACTCCTGCCGGTTCGTGTCTCTGTCTGGAGGTCGGGCTCAGGTAGTCCTTTCTTGGTGGGACCTCGACATGGATCCCAGTGGAAGCATTGTGTGCACCATGGCTCCAGGTTGGACATACCCTCAGCCAAAGATGGCTCCGGTGAGTTGTAGGACACCAAGTTATGATGTTCAGCCACGCTGCCATCTCTTCCTGCTGATCGCTGTGGTGTGTTTCAGTGGCGGGACCACTGGATGCAGAGTGTGTACTTCCTACCTGTGGAGAGCAGAGTGACTGAAGGAGAGGAGCTGAGTCTGACTGTCTGCCACGACGACTACAGTCTGTGGTACAGCCTACAGTCTCACAGGTAACAGCTAAAAGAACAACACAATGTACATTTCATGCTAGTGACAAGCTCACCACAGGATCTTTTCGGTAGCTGGTCTCGAGGACTCTTCTCTCGCAGATGGACTTTCTTCTATGTGTTGTCTTTTTTCTTCTTCTTTAAGCCAGACAATATCCATTATTATTCAATTATGTCAAAATTATTAAGAAGACTTTAAACATGCATGCTTTTTGGCTTGCTAGAGGATTGGTCACAGGATTACACAAATCAAAAGTCTTCATCTCTTTGGAAGTGTGAATGTGCTTCAGTATTTTCTGTTAGGTATATGTAAATACGCTACAATACAAGATCGTGGTGCTGAATATTTGTACATCAGCCATCAAATCACAAATACAGTTAATTATTTTTTTAGTTAAAATAATCTTAATGCCCTAAATGTTGTGTATGTTGCTGTCCTCAGCCAACAGGATCCACAGACCAGGGTTCTTCCTCCTCGGCCCTGTTGTACTTGCCAGGCTCACCTGGTTTGGACTCGACCGCGTTTTGGTGAACTCAACGACAGACGGCGTACGGAGTGTTACATCAGTGCACTGCGCAGTGTAGGTGAACGCAAACAAGAGTCAATACTGTTGATGAGTTCATGGATAGGATTGTTCTCTGATTGCCTGCTGTTTAAACTCCAGGTTCTGAGGGAGGACAGTGTGTGTCTTGGCATCAGTGATGGAAGTCTGCTTCCTGTGTTTGCTCACATGCTTGGAGCCAAAAAGGTACTCCGCTTTGGGCATGTGTGCACATACTGTACCCTTCACAACCAAATACTTTACCAAACTCTCCTATTGACTTGTGTTTTTTTTTTGTCTTAGGTCTATTCTTTGGAGAACTCCAGAATGTCTAAACGGGTTATTGAGCAGGTAAATGACTATGTACTGTCCAGAAACATGAGCCATGATATTTTTTACATTTTTGGGAATGTAAACTCAATACCCCAGAGACTGTTTCAAAAATGTCTTTGCAGGTGTTGGAAGCTAACTCAATGAAAGGAAGTGTTGAGCTGCTGGAGATCAGGCCCAAGCAGCTGACCAGTAATGACCTCGGAGGGGAACAGGTACTTTTTGGAGCAAGCCTTTGGTGGTGTGCATTGGTGTCAGCTACACTGTCATATATATATATATATATATTTGTAGGCAGCCTAAGGCACACCTGTGTAATAATCATGCTGTCTAATCAGCATCTTGATATGCCACACCTGTGAGGTGGGATGGATTATAGTGCTCACTATCACAGATTTAGACAGATTTGTGATATTATTGTTAGTGTTGTGTTTCAATTTTTGTTCAGTGTATATATATATTGAATTGACAGTGTGAAACAAACATGTTTATGCTAAAGTAACGGGGTGTTGGTACTCGTAGTGACCCATTGAAATGATCACCAACTTCACCATTCCCCTCAGCTTTACGGTACATTTTAGCATCTTTACGCTCATTATTTTGTTTTCTAGGCTGCTATGTTGTAATGGTTTAGTCTCACTTATTGAACGTGATTAGCTTGTTCTACAGTGGGCAAAAAACTCGGTCAATACTCTTTCAAATTTTTGCCTTCCAGTTGCTCAGCTGTTTTGTTGAAATTCAAACAATCTGTTAGTATTTGAAGCAAAAAAATCCCACTCCAATTTATTTTGTACACCTTCGTAATCTAGGAAAATGTCAGAAATGTGTATTTCAGCAGAGTGAGTGTGAAGCTTCTCCCCTGCAGATCTCCGTCCTGATGGGTGAACCATACTACAGCACCAGCCTCCTACCTTGGCACTCCCTGTACTTCTGGTACTGTCGGACTGCCCTGGCAGGCTTTCTCCGGCCCAACGCCACCATCCTGCCCTGCATGGCCACACTTCACGTGGTGGCTGTAGAGTTTCAGGTGGGACAGATGGGAATATTTTCATAATTATACATTTTTTTATCCCCTTAGTGATCAGAGAATTGGGGTTGTGGGCAGTGAATTTTTATAGGGAGAAAGCAAAATGCCACATAGAAGTTGTGTAAATTATCTGAAAGCTGGGGACCTGGAGATTAATCTGAGGTGCCGCTCAGCACTTTATGTTGTTCTTACATCTTTAATAAAAATAAACATATTAGGGTGTATGAGGCTTTAGGACATTAATGTAAATGTATGGCTTTCTGAAGTCCATTTCCATGCACAACTATGTCCCAAAAATTGTTGTTGCCAGTTTTGGGTCACAGCAGCTCATTTTATACAATGAGATCAATTTTCAAGAAATGCTGACTACTGTGGAGATCAACATCATCATACATGAATAAGATTTGGCTCTCTTAATTCACCAGAGTCAGCTCTCCAGTGATAACCAACTTATGCATTTCATAGACTGTTTAGGGAATCCAGAAAGATCTAGTTTGATACATCAGTATCTTTTCTCTAGCCTTAAAATTGAGCCTGCTACAGCCTCTGAAAGGGGAAAAAACAGCAAAAATCACCAAGGGGTAAATTACCTTAAACATTTAAAACGAGTATAAAGGAATATTCTGTACTTTTTTTGTAGGATTTTGCATTTATCTGATACAGATCTTGCCGTCTTTTTCATCAGCAACCCTGTTTCAGGGCCTTTATTTAGAAGATGGTAGTCATCTGTGCAAAGCAAATTAATTGTTTAAAATCCATAAGACAATTGACATATAATAGTATGGTAGAATAATTATTCAAAGTAAGTCACTGATTAATTAGGCTTGTCTTTTCCATGTTTATCAGGATTTGTGGAGGATAAGAGCTCCATGTGGATCATGCGAATGTTTCGATGTCACAGCCATGGATGAAATGGTCCAGGTAAAATGTTTGAGTTCGTGTTTTTAGTGGCCAGTTTTTACATCCAGTATAATCTAAAGGCAGCCCTATTTTTATCATGTAGAAGGAATATGTAAATAATACAAAAAAAAATCCATAAAATACAATTCATTCCAGAAGGACATTCATTTTGTTTTTGTTTGTGTACTTAAGTTCAAAACATATACCTTTGACTTGACCCACGAATGATGTCTGTGGCTTGTAGAATGAGACAAATAACCTCACCAGGATACCTCAAATTAAGGGTTTTGATATATTATTATATTTATTTAATGGTTTGAAAACTGGCGAGTAGACATTATGTGTCCATGATGTTTAGCTGAAATTAGTGAGGGCTATATTGGCCCTGTTCAGACTTTTCTGTGTTTCCAAAATGATATATATATATATTTATTTTAAATTTTTTTGATCATCATCTGTCCTTACAGCGATCTCTGGATTTCCGTGAGTCCAGTGAGGCAGAGCCCCACCCTCTGTGGGAGTATCCGTGCCGTGCTCTGACCCAGCCCACAGCCGTGATGACCTTTGATTTCACACAGTGTGTCCCTCAGCAGCCAATCAGCAGTCAGGGCTCACTACCTTTCATAAGGTACTGAGTTTTCTTCCACGACTTAAAGAAGTAGATTGTGGGTGTACGGCAACCACATGTTTGTTTTTAAGAAACCTGATTTAATCTCAGTTTACCCCAAAATGATCATTTAAATGTAGACAGCTAGCATATATTTCCTTTATGTTATTTTATAACAGTTTGGTTAAGGACCAAAATCAGAATCATCTCTCCATAAAAACATCAGGCAAGATTTCTAAATCCATAACGTAGCCTTGTCCTATAAGCTTGTAGCCACATGATTGTACTTATTGTCCATATACATCCCTTCATTCAATATTTGTGTTTTATATTCTGATACACCTTGTTGCAACAAGTACACCCATATCTCATTTACTGATGAGCTTTAAACTGAATCAGATCATTGCTTTCTTTCATTACATAGAGAAATGAGTTGCTTGCTCTTCAAAAAGTAACTATAAAGCTGTAATTTGTATGTAGGGTTTGTTTAAGGAACTTGAGCAGCTTGGCCTTATTTCCTTCCATCGTCAGGAATTTAATATACTACACAGTAAAACCTAGCGACTCCTTTAATGTTTGATAGCCCTACAGACCTGAACAGAGCTCCCACAGATAGGCACAACTGTCCCCTCACATATTGTCACCAGCACATTCTCTGTTTATATTTATATTTCCATTTCTGTTTAAGGATTGGTCGGTGCCATGGTGTTGCATTGTGGATGGAGTATCGCATAACCGATGGCATCACTGTTAGCGCAGGACTGATTGAACCAATCAGTGAGCAGGTACAACAGCCTTTACCTCCAACCCTACATAACACACTGATCATCTCTTTGTACCCTGAGCAGTGCAGAAGTGGAATTAGACTTGTAACTAACAACTTTTCATTCTAATATAATGTGGTCAAAAGCAGTAGTGTTTCCATGAGTGCTACTGCATTACGGCAAAAAATATCTTGTTCTGTGTGCATTTGTTTGGGAAGAAAGTGAAAGAAATGTGCAATTAAATGTGTTCTCTTTTTTAACTGTCTGCAGGATGCATAACAATGAAGTAATCTATCTATCTGTGTGTGGCTATGTAATGTGTTGATAAAGTAAGCTTTGTTTTAGCCCCTGTCAGTTCATATTAATGTAAACCATGTCATACCCTAAAGAAAATATACCTATAACACCTCTGTCTAAAAGGAAAAGGGACAATTCAGGATTGGTTATGAATCCTTTGCAATTTTTTCCATCTGTTGACACGCATCAACAGACTCTATTAAAGCTATCCTGCGAATTTGGTGCATTTTTAATAAAGTTGAAAATTTGGGGAGGAAAAAAAAACGACATGCTATAGTATGACTTTTTGAACTTTTGGCCATTTCGCAACATGGTGTTTTTCTGTCATTTCTACATAGATTATGCTCTAATGTATATCAACACACTGAAATTGGGACATTTTAAGCATTTTTAGGCATTTTAAGGAATTTTAAAGTTTGATCACTCTCACAAAAACACGTCATAATATGGTGTTTTTCTGTCCTTTTTCAAAAAGTTTCACCCTGACACACATCAACAGACTCTAATAAAGCTATCCTGTGAATTTGGTACATTTTGAAAACATTTTATGTTTTGGCTGAAAAAAAACGACATGCTATATGGTGTTTTTCTGTCATTAATTAATTAAATAAAGTTGAAAATTTGCAGGAAAAAAAAAAACAACATAGCTAGTCTATGACACTATATTATGACGTGTTTTGTCAAAAGTGGTCAAACTTTAAAATTCCTTAAAATGCCTAAAAATGCTTAAAATGTCCCAATTTCAGTGTGTTGATATACATTAGAGCATAATCTATGTAGAAATGACAGAAAAACACCATGTTGCGAAATGGCCAAATTTTCAAAAAGTCATACTATATAGCATGTGGTTTTTTTTTCCTCCCCAAATTTTCAACTTTATTAAAAATGCACCAAATTCGCAGGATAGCTTTAATAGAGTCTGTTGATGCGTGTCAACAGATGGAGAAAATTGCAAAGGATTCATAACCAATCCTGAATTGTCCCTTTTCCTTTTAGACAGAGGTGTTATAGGTATATTTTCTTTAGGGTATGACATGGTTTACATTAATATGAACTGACAGGGGCTAAAACAAAGCTTACTTTATCAACACATTACATAGCCACAAACAGATAGATTACTTCATTGATATGCATCCTGCAGACAGTTAAAAAAGAGAACGCCTAGGCTGACTCACTGGCCGTTGTAGCTAGTAGCTATGTCGTTTTTAGCTAGTAGCAGGGACAGGCAATAAGAGGGTTTTTATAGGGGTTTGAGTTCATGTTTTAAGCCTGAATTCAACGCAATTCCCTAATCTGTAACAGTTAAATCCAGTGTTTGTCAAATAAAGCAATCACTTATTTTCTGACCGATTTTCTGTTCCTTCCTTGCAGGGTGAGTGCGAGTGGAGTCGACACAGGAAACAAGGAGTGTATTTTTTCAGGCCGCCGTGGGAGAGCTCAGCTGATGGCAGAGGAGCCGTTTCTTACAGCTTCACCTTTGAGCCCAGTTTGGGAGACATTAAGATGGACTTCAGCATTGCCTGTCAGTGATGTGGACATGTCTGTTATTGCATTTACAGAGCGCTGTGTATGAACACCAGATTTTTTTTTCCGTTCATACAGCATGGACAGCTGGTGGACTATGAGACATATTTTCTGAATTTGACTAAATATATTCGAGTAGAATCACAGACTCCACCTTAAATGTCTTCACAGAAAACTACTTACTGTTGTTTGTGGTGCTGTTATACCAACAGCTATGTTGAAGACACAGTAATGTGCTCATGAATATGTAAATGTACCATCAAATTGGCCACATTCAGTGAAATAAATGGTATTCCCAAGAACAAGTCTCTTGTAGTTGTATTTAAAATAATAGTGTGTTTAAAGAAGTGAGTAAAGCCTAAAAACATATAATAGCTTTTATTTCCATACACACAGATGCATTGGGAACACTGCACATTATATTCCAAATGAAATTAAAGCTGCAAGCAGCGATGAACAGGCCCGAGCAGAGTGGAGCGGTCGGGGGAGCCGGCCACACCAGGCCTCTCGATCCACGGCCGCCTCCCCAAGCAACCTACGACAAAGAGGTCACAAGTTATGAAAGGGGCCTGGCAATGGTAAGGGGGCGGGGTCTCCCCATGTTACATATGTGTACCAAATTTCGTTCGTTTCCGTGAATGCTCCCCATAGGGTGCCGCTCCATTTTCACGTTCTAGGTGGCGCTACTGAGCCATTTTACCACGGCCATATTTGAGAATATTAAAATACGTAAATTTCATCAAAGATTAATGCATGTGCAAAGTTTGGTGAGTTTTTCAATATGATAAAGCCTCCAAATTAGCGGTTTTGGGTTAGGAATAATAATTCCTTCAATTTCAATAGGTCCTCGCTCCATCGGTGCTCGGGACCTAAATATGGTGTTTTTCTGTCATTTCTGGATAGATTATGCTCTAATATGTATCAACACACTGAAATTGGGACATTTTAAGCATTTTTATGACGTACACACCATATTATGACGTGTTTTGTCAAAAGTGGTCAAACTTTGAAATTCCTTAAAACGCCTAAAAATGCTTAAAATGTCCCAATTTCAGTGTGTTGATACATAATAGAGCATAATCTATCCAGAAATGACAGAAAAACACCATGTTGGGAAATGGCCAAATTTTCAAAAAGTCATACTATAGCATTTGGTTTTTTTTTTTCTGCAAATTTGCAACGTTATTAAAAATGTACCAAATTTGCAGGATAGCTTTATTAGAGTCTGTTGAT
>CAFUXE010003123.1:139609-180681 GCA_903364295.1 Serranus cabrilla | reverse complement strand
AATGACAGAAAAACACCATGTTGCGAAATGGCCAAATTTTCAAAAAGTCATACTATAGCATGTCGGGTTATTTTTTTTCACGAAAATTTGCAAATTTTTTAAAAATGCACCAAATTCGCAGGATAGCTTCATTAGAGTTTGTGGACACATGTCAGGGTGAAACCTTTTCAAAAAGGACAGAAAAACACCATATTATGGGATATTTTTTATCAAAACAGGTCACATTTCAAAATTCCTTAAGTCCCAATTACAGTGTGTTGATACATATTATAGTATAATACTTTCAGATGCATGAAATTGTATGATTATACTCTGTTGATACATTTAGTAGTATAGTTTGTCCAAAAATGACAGAAAAACACCAATTATTGGATGTCCAAAAACTGAAAAAAGTTTTCGGACATTCCATTATATGGTTTTTTTCTGTCATTTAAAAAACTAAATCTACTACTAAATGTATCAACAGGCTACAATAGGTCAATTTTTAGCATTTTTAGACATTTCAAAATTTTTACCTTTTTTCGACAACAAGCGACGTATGACTTTTTCATTTTTGGACATCCCATAATATGGTGATTTTCTGTTACTTTTGACAAAATATACTACTAAATGAATAATCTGTATATAATAAATACATTTTTCGGCATTTTTAGACATTTTCAAAATTTGACCCTTTTCGACAAAAAAACCCCACACACTATAGTATGACTATTTTTTTCATTTTTGGACATCCCATAATATGGTGATTTTCTGTCACTTTTGGACTAAATCTATTACTAAATGTATCAACAGGCTACAATAGGTCAATTTTTAGCCTTTTTAGCCATTTTACAAATTTGACCTTTTTCGAGAAAAAGCGTCATACCATGACTTTTTACTAGGACTTTTTTCATTTTTGAACATCCAATAATATGTGTTTTTGTCATTTAAAAAAAAATATATATACTACTAAATTAATAATTTGTATATAATATATACATTTTTAGCATTTTAAGACATTTAAAAAATTTGACCTTTTTCGAGAAAAAAAAAAACGACACATTATAGTATGACTTTTTTTCTTTTTTGGTCATCCCATAATATGGTGTTTTTAGTATGACTAAAAAAAATGGCATAAAAATGTCATTATTTTATTGCATCATAAGGGACAAAATTGTCACACTAGTAACCTTTATGCATATGGTGGTGTGTTCTTTATGCTGTGACAGTTTTCCTAAAATGAAAATGAAAAATCAGTGATCACTGTGTTTATGCTCTATGGAAACAGAACAGTCATGAACTTTATGATTATGGTCCGTTAGTGACAGCATTGTCATTTATCTTCAGGTTCAGAATCATATTTTTAGACAAACCAAATGGCCAAACGGTGTGTAAAGAAAGACCGTTCTTAGTTAATTAAGGAACTGATTTTAAGGCATTATTGCCCATATATGGCACTAAAGTGAGCGTTAATCTTTAACAATCTTCATGGTGATTATGCACTTTGTTACGGAAATTATTCAGAATAAACAAGAGCTGTTTTCTTCGCCGCACCTTGTTAAAAACCTGACTGACAAGTCTGACGAGCAGACTGAGATTCTTGCTGCACGCCTCCTCCTCCTCCGCAGCAGCAGCCCTGAGAAACACACATCATGGTATCAGGGACTGGAAAATAGCATGTCATAATGACTCACGGCTCATTTAAATGGGTAAATACTAATTGACATGCAACTCTGGTGATCGTTAGTGTAATACACTTAATTATGAGTCAACAGCAACGGAAAAATTCAGCTGCTTGAATAACACAGATGATCCGACAGAAAATGTGTTTGACCCACATGTGTAAATAGAAACCACATTCCAAAGATAAAATTAACACAAAGTATCAATTAGCAGCTCTTACTGTTAACACAACAAACACAAACACACTTTTACTCAATAAATTTAATATATTTAGTTTTGTAAAAATAACATTATTAACAACAAGTGCATCATTTCCACCTGATGTCCACAGTGGACAATTAGGGACTCACACAAAAAGCACAAAGAAAGTTCATTGAGCCATCTGTTTGTCCAGCCTTCTTCCCACCTCCTCCTCTGCGCTCCAGCTCTACCAACACAGGATTAAACAGCAGCATTCCTTTCGCCTTATTTAAATCAACAGTGGTCTTGGATGAGGAAAGGTTGTGTACAAGCACGTCAAAACACAGGCAGCCTATGTACAGCAGTGACTGTGCAGAATAAACCTGAGACCAAGCGTTTAGATACAGAAATATACACATGATATATAGTTTGCTGCTAATCTGAGAATAAACACAATAAAAAAATATTTTTTGGCCAGTTTGCACACCTTCAAGTAATACTCAGCCATAACAGTATGACTCTGGAGTGTCCACACTCCAATGCAGAATTGTTTACCATTCTTCAGTGCCGTCAGGACAACAAATGGTGAAATAAAAGCAAAGATTTCAGTTCAGTTAAATAAGAGATTCCGTGGCAGCCATGACACACCGCTGTATACTCTGGCAGGGAGGGTGAATACCTCTGCCAGGTGTGTCCTCCCTACCTATGCGAGTGTTTCTTTTCCTCTCCCCTCCCGTGTCAAAACTCTGATCATAAGAAAGACAGAAACCTCACAGGAATGTTCTGGTGTGAGTGAGGGGGTGACAAGGCACACAGACCTGTATTGTATTGAAAAAAGAAAAAGCCACATATGATTATCAAATCAATTTGGCTCTAGCTGACTTGTAAATATTGTGGATGTTGACTTGGAAACCAAAGTTCATGCGCTCAAAAAGAGTCTTGGATGTGGACACAGGGGCCCACAGGATGAATCCGGTCCTGATGAGTCAACTTCCAGGCTGACACATACTGAAGTTTGGCTTGGAGTTCTGAGTCTGTTTTCAAAGGAACGTCCTAGTGCCCGAGCACTTCTGATTTCAGGAGAGAGAGGACAGATTAGGCGCAGACGCTCGTATCTTCTCTTCCAGTTTGAGCCCAGATGGCCTGTGCGCAGCCTTGAATGCGCTCCTAAATGATGGAGGCTGGTCCTTCAGGTCCATCCTCGGCTTTTTCTCTTCGCAGTTGTTAAAGGGGTCGTTGTTGTAGTCCTCCTGGTGCACGGGCAGGCTGCGGTTGCGCCTCTTGTACTTGTTGGCGCACCGCACAATGCGCTTGGAGATGAGATAAATGATCTCGCAGATGTTGAGGACGATGCAGAGGCCTGAAGCTCCAACCATGAAGTAGGTGAAGACCTTCTTCTCGGTGGGGTGGCCGATGTAGCAGTCCACCAGGTTGGGACAAGGCGAAACTTCGCACTTGACCAGCCTCGGCAGGTAGAAGCTGTCGTAGACGTGGTGGAGGATGTACAGGAAGGAGACCTCGATGCCCGTCTTCACGAACAGGCTGACCAGATAGGTCCACCACAGGCCGCCGTGCTTCTTGCCCGTGTTGTTGTACAGTTTGCTGCTCTCGCCGTGCTTTGCCCTGTGCTTGCGCTCGCGGTCATCGCGGTACGCCACGTGCATGACCACCATGAAGGACGGGCAGGTGACGAAGATCAGCTGCAGGGCCCACAGGCGGATGTGGGAGATGGGGAAGAAGTGGTCGTAGCAGACGTTGGCGCAGCCGGGCTGCTTGGTGTTGCAGTCAAAGTCTTTCTGCTCGTCGCCCCACACTCTCTCCGCCGCCACCACGTACACCATCACCCGGAACACAAACACCACAGACAGCCAGACCCGGCCGAACGCCGTGGAGTATTTGTTCACCCCGCTGAGGAGGGCTTGGAAGGTCTTCCAGTCCATGTCCTTGGCTGGCAGTCAAAGTCTCTTCCCTGGAATTCCTCTCTTGCTGGTAGTAGTTTATCTTCAAACCTGAACGAGGCAGAATGAAGAATGGGTGAACACGTTTTCATTGTTCTGCTTTCACTCCATGACTGTCTGTGTCTGAGTGTCTCACACACACACAACACAAAACACACATTTCATCCTGACTTTTCTAAATCACATATTTATCTTCATAAGCTGATTTATCAACGCTACCAGAAACAAGCACTGAAAATATAACAACAGACAGTTAGGAGTAACTAGGCCTCGAGCCAAATTTGGTTCGTGAAGGAAACAAGTTGGACCAACGTTTTTTAACACACCCAGAGTTTATATATCATTCATAAAGCAGCACTTCGCAGCTTAACAAATATCTATTTTAGAAACGAAGCAAGTACTACCAGTCTTCTGTTATGAATGAGTTAACATACAGAAAAAATATACTTCAGACATTTTAAAATGAGTCACTCTTTTTTAAAAAAAGAAACTTTTTACGCACAGACAGAACGCGTCATTTAGACACGTTTTCTTGTTAGATCCGGCTCTTTAGCGACACGAAGCCCCTCTACAAACACCACATATTACTTATCGCTTCATACACTGACGTACAAAAGCTAACACATTGACGCATGTCCATTGGCTGAAACGCGAACTTTACCAACTCGTCTAACAGGCTTTTAAAGTTCATAACAGCTTGTTTTTACTCACCAAAAAGAGGATCAGTCCATTTTCAAGTCAAACACACGCGGTTAAGTATATTCCCGGCGGATTTCTTGTCGCTTTAATGTCGTTTTAGTCCTTTAACGCACCGATTTGGATCCAGTCGACAGGTAGAGCAGCGCAGGGTTGAGAAATGCGCCTGTGGGTGTGGTTAAAGAAGGAAGACTGGAGCTACCCCAGATGTTGCTCTCTCTTTCTCCCTCCCTCTCTGTCTCTCTCTCTCTCTCCCACTCACACCCCGCTGTTAGGTGGCAAATCAAATATTTTTGCATAACAGTTATCACAAAACCAACTCCAGGTAGTTTGAATAGGATTTGGAGATGTTCCTTCAATTGGACAGACAGGTTTGGAGCCAGATGAGCCAATCAGAGCCACACGTGGCTCAGGTTCAGGATTTGGCAACATGGGGGGTTATTCCAGGCAGGTTTAGATAAGGAAATACATCTTCTTGGGTTTTTTGTGACAATTAAAACATTTCAGGTCCATTGTTTTGTGTTTTAACGTTTCCAGGAAATAGTGTCTCCCTGTCCCGACACGTTTCTGAGTACTTCTTATAGTGTACGTAAGAGGCAGACACACCCTGAGGTGAATGCATTTTTTTGTTGTTGTGCATGTCCTCAGTCTTGTTGCAAGTTTCCAAAGTGTTAGGCAACTGTTTTTTTTCTGAGAGGGAGATGAGTGGCTGGTGGAGGAGAGGTCAGAGTGAGGGGATCAGATTGTACAGAGTGAAGTTGTTTTAATGTAGCCGGAAAATATTCCCCTGTTCCTCTTTCATTTATATCCTGCTTTCCTGCGTTTTCACTCTGTGCCAAAAAGGGCATATTGTGTTTCCTTTATCCTCTTCAGCACCAAGCTCTCAGATAACACTGTCACAATTCACGAGTGCTTTTAAGCTCATCCTCACTGTCAGACCTTTTGTTTCCACGTCCACTCCACCTTTTTTGCAAACTAAAAAACAACCCATTTTTCCCGCAGTGTTTGCATATGATTTTAAGATGCCACAAGGAAATCAAATACCACCTGGTTCAGAATGCCACAGCTGTGCCAGAGCTTGCCAGTTCTTGCAGACCACTGTCTGTGTTCACAGCTATTGAATCCTGTGTTTACATTATATAACTGAATGAAAGACATGCTCATGGATCACCAGTCTCAAGTCAAGTCAAGTCGATTATTTGTATTACTCAGTACAATCACAAACAATGACTCAATGGAGTTTTTTTTCCATTCAGGCTCACAAAAGCAACGACTAATGGCTAAGCCTAAACTTCCCGAGACAAGGAAGTGCTCTCTTTTCTAACCTTTTTTAAGAGCAACACAAGTTATAAGATTGTGATATAAGAGTTGGTGAGAAGCCACATGCAGAGATTAACTAAATTTTCTTTTCACTTTGTTGAAATAGGATGTTAAACTACCATGTTGACAGCAATTCAGTTCTCTGGTACCTCCCTAAAAATGATTAGCCACAAGTAAATAAATCATCCGTTTGCGTCTTTGAATGTGTTTAGACAGAGTTTGCACCTCATACTTTCATCACAACGCGTTCAATGATATAAAAGGCCAAAGTTTTCATAGTCCAAGAGTGAAAAGTAGCACTATAAAGACAGTTCTGGCTTCTCTCAATCAAACACTTGATCTCAACGTCTTGCAGCCAGAAGCTAAAACTCTCAGATTATTGTTAGAAGTATGAACTCAGGAAACTTCATCTTTGGCGTAAAGCTCGAGCACGTGAACATCTGTACTTGCAGCATTTAAAGCCGTTCAGCTGACAACAATTGGATTTGAAAGGAGGGAGGATGAGGGAGGATGAGGGGGGGAGGGGGAAGAAAAGTGTCTTCTTGGCTCCAGATGAAGAACTGGTCCAGGCAGTCTGCGGGGACACACCTGGAGGAATGCACCCTGTGACTCAACCTCTGCCAGTCGCAAGTCTCGACAAGACAGACCAACAAGACAGGATAAACACATCGCTGCTCACTGCTGCGACTGTGAAAGGAAGGAAATGTACCAGAGCAGAGGAGGCAGGGACAAGAAGAGGAATACTAGAGAGGAGTTGGGAGGATCTTGTATGATTGTGGGCTCAATAACAGAACCACCCAGTCGGGTTGGACGGACAGAATAAGAAAGCTGGAGCTTGCTTTTATTTTTAGAGCTTTAATTGTTGCACCACTGGCCCCAGAGAAAGAAAATATCATCCCTTGTTGAGAAAGAGAACAAACACATTTTTCAGCGTCCTTGTCGTAGAATCTCACCACTCAGAAACTTTAGATTTTATCTTCTGAAGATTCAGATAATCATCTGTAATACTTCTCACTTCATAAAGTACTTGAAAAACGGCATTCCAGCAGCAGCTTTTCTTTCTCCAGAACAGTAGTTGCAATGATCAAGCGCAGGCTTCTTGTTAACAGAGTTCGTCGGAACTACCGTCTACTGAAATAGACATTTATAGTTCCAATGAAACCTGCTAACAGTAGCGCCTGCAGACGATCCTTAAGTGTTTGTGCAAAGACACTTTGCTGTTTGACTTTTTAAATGTCATACTTTACTGCTCGGAGAAGAACAAACTGTATTTGTCCTCCTGCCTGGTATTAAGGGGGCAGTTTCAGAGGTAGATATCTCAGAAACCTCAGCAGGGCACACTGACAATATCTGTTTCACAATACCACAAAGAGAGAAGGATAAAATATGTGTTTTGACTCTCACTACATTGCTGCTATCACACGTTGCAATGTAAATACTGGAAGGATCCATTCAGAGGCCGTCAAATTCCTGCACTGGGTGGATCCACATCCGTCAGCATTAGTGATTCAAACTGAGGAGTGGGAGACTCCTCCTCCGCACTTCCGAACGTACCAATCAACCTAAACAAAGAGGGTTTAGCTCCTAGCAACAGGGCAATCAGCGCGCCGGTTCGGGAGGGAGGGCTTAATGAAACACGGAAAAAGTAGAAGAAGAAAGAAAGTCTGCAGGACTTGCACAAGATCAACAAATCCTTCGGTTGGTTTGGTAAATTTCCTCTGCTAGTCATGCTGTGTAGCTGTTCCCACGAAATGAAAAACACATATTCAAAACTTGAAAATGATTCTCTTTAATGAAAAATATTATTAACAACTATGCAGCCACACTGCATCTCTGAATGATGCACATCCTGTTATTATTAACAACTGTGTTTACAACACTGCATTTTAACTTCATTGCTCTCCTCAGACCGTGCACAGGAAGCAGTAAAACAGGTCGGGACAGTAACATGCACAACAGCACAATCTTGATAAATTATGTTTAACACAGTATTCACAAAGTCAGATATGAGTGAACGAGAGAAGGGAAAAGAGGCAGTACAGTTTGGACTGAACATTCAGGGCTGGGCGCTGAGCAGGGGAAAAGTTTAGACGGCAAACCACATGTGTTTGTAAAACCATCTCCAAAGCCGAGGGGTGACTCATGTAATTGGGCTGAAGGCTAACTCTGAACCACACACACTTGATTTTTTCTTTGCCAGAGCTGCAGAGCTTCATCTGTAAAAAACACTCTGACCCAAAACCCACAACAGTGAGCACATTCCAGAAGAATGACACATGAATGTCTCGCGGTGCAGAATTTAAAAAACTCTGACGAGCGGACACAAAAACGGAAAAAAAAAACTCTCTCCATTGTAGTTCAGCACACAAAAGTGCGCTGACAAGTCTGTTAAGGAAGTTCCTGTAGAGGGAGGAGAGGCAGGAGTGTTTTCCATTAAGTCTTTTAGTGCTTTTATTCTCAGTATCTCAAGATATGGCGACACTGTATGAAGGAGCCGGCGTTTCAGGGGTCCCCTTTAGAGTATTCGTCTCCATCAAGGTGCTCCCACTGGACAGCGTGTTGGTCATGGCTTGGCGAGAGTGATGCAATGAGCTGAAACATTCACGGCAGCGTTTGCCGACCAGGTAGAGGATTTCGAAGATGGAGAGCAGGATGCAGGCCAGGCTGGTGACCACCATGAAGATGGTGAAGATCCGTTTCTCGGTGGGCCGAGCGATGAAGCAGTCCACCTTGTTGGGACAGGGCTTCTGCTCGCACTTGATGAGCGAGGGGAAGTCGTAACCCTCGTAGATGTGGTACAGGAGGTAGACAAAAGTGGCGTCCACTGCGATTTTGAAGACCAAAGTGAGGACGTAGGTCCACCACAGGCCGCCGCGCTTCTTGCCCGTGTTCTGGTAGAGGCGGCGGCAGTTCTCGCCATACTTGAGCTTGTGTTTCCGTTCCCTGTCGTCCCTGTAGGCGACATGCATCACCACCAGGAGGGACGGGCAGGTGACGAAGATGAGCTGCAGGGCCCACAGGCGGACGTGGGACACGGGGAAGAAGTGGTCGTAGCAGACGTTGTGGCAGCCGGGCTGAGCCGTGTTGCATTTGAAGTCTTTCTGCTCGTCGCCCCAGACCTTCTCCGCCGCCACCACAAACACCATGACCCTGAAGAGGAAGACGATAGAGAGCCACACGCGGCCGAAGGCTGTGGAGTACTTGTTCACCCCGCTGAGGAGGCCCTGGAGGAATGCCCAGTTCATGACGAGGTTTGTTCACAGTCTGTCTTCTCTTCCTGCTGATGGAAGACAGAGGAAGCTCTTTTCAGCTGGAACGGCACTGACAAAAGTCAGCTATCTGCCAACCTGAAACCAAAAGAAAACAGTCAGATCACAGTTACAGAAGAAGACAGCAAAGAAACAAAGTTATGTGGTCTACATTAAGGTAGAAATCCACGTGTTTACAAAACTTTAACGGAAAAAATATGAGAAAAAAGAGCAAAATTATCACTCAAAAGTACACCAAAACTTTTATCAAACAACACGTCTTGTCATAAAAGCTCAAACTTTTAGTCCGTCGCTGTTCTGAGACAGTCAGACAACTCTTTCTCAATCAGCCATTCACTTCACAACGACTAGCTCCGGTTAAGACTCCGGTAAAGGTTTTTACTCTCCGTGCGCAATTGCGCATATCCACAACATCCACGTCCAAAACTAACTAAATCGGGTAAACTCAAACATATTCGCGTTGATAAACTATTCAGTACTTTACATATGAATGTGAATACTTACAGTTTAAAGGCTGTTGTTGCGGTTCAGTGTCGGAGCGGAGGAACAGGCTTTGGATGAAGCTCACCGATGAGAATCTCAGTAGATTTCTCAACAGGACGGGAGTGGAGGGGGAGGAGCTGTCGGCCAGCCATGTCTCTGCTCTCCGCTGAACCTGCTCAGGTGTGGCAGCTTTAAACACTTTGTTTGTTCAATTAAATGAGGTGAAAAGCGGAACGTGGGATTTTCTGTTCCTGAATCCAAGTTTGGAATAATAAACAAGCTCCATACATTTATTATATACTCCTTATGTACTTGAAATCCAATTTATAGACAGTTCAGCATGTCTGGTTTGTGGTGTGCAGATTTCAAACTAACCAAGGATTTAATTAAGACATTTTTCTTGTATTTAAAAAAAACAAAACATACTAAGTTACTGATTTAAAAGAAAAAAAAACTTAAAAAATAAGCAATATGCAGGGTTGATACACCTTGTCCAGATTCAAGCACTTTTCAAGCTTTTCCAGCCAATCACAGCTGTGGTGAATTACAGTACACTAATTATTTAATGTCTTTATCACATTAAATCTTATTGTACTATAAACAGTGATCAAAAGCAGCAAAGTTTCTGAATATGTTACCTGTTTTTAAGTAGGCTTGGTATCCCGTGTAACCTACGTTTTAAGGATTTTCAAGCACTTTATTAAAATTCAAATCACTTTTTAAACAGTAGAATTTTAAAGTGGTGTTTTCAAGGATTTCCAGCACCCACATGGACCCTGAATATTCACTACAAATATGTAGTGATGCAGCTATAAAAGGGGTCAGTCGACAGTCATTGCATCAACGTTACGTTTCTTTTGCACAAAGTGAAAGACTTAAACTGTGTTTCTTTATAAAAAAGGGTTTTTATTGAAATATTTACATGGCAGATGATCAAAGCACAAAAGTCCATGAACACACTAATGCCTCATGACTAATGACACATACAAACAGACGCACACTTCTTTCATTCACACATATTCTCCGCAGTCTGAGATGATGACTTTCTGCTTCGGCTTGCCGTCTTTATTTCCCTGAGCCTGCAGAAAGAAAGAACAATTGATAATAATAAGAATTAGAATTTGACCAACAATTATCAATATAACAAAAAGCCCATAGAAATGTTTGAGTTCCACATATATGGTTACAATTCTAATCTACATATACATACAACTGTTAACAGTATACAGTAACATCTTACATATTTGGTAAATTACTACTGTATATATAACACATAAAGTATAGTGATTAAATTTGATGCTATAAACATCCAAAATTATGTTTCCCGACAGAATTCTCCAAAAAGCTGATGAATTAAGAGATAAGAATTAATAGCAGATTTCATGCTTTAAAATGTGTCATTTGATAGTAAGTAGACCCATATAAGCTGTATTTTAAACACGTATTTAAAATGTATTATTATTAGTATTTTTGCAACTTGAATCATGATTTACTTCATTTCATATTCCTGAAAATCAATCATAGCATCTGATTATTATTATTAGATTCAACAGCTGACATGTAGGGTTTAATAAAGGAATCTTAAACCTTTCACAGTCACATATACAGTAGTTATAGTCAGTTATTTTCATAGTTCAGATTTAAGTTTTTTCTTAAATTCAATAAAAACATCACATCATTCTGCCTAAACGTGCACTGTGTCATTTTTTCTCCCATCTAGTGTTCAAATGTGATATTACATTTACTCTCTAGCGATGCAACCTCTGTGCAACTACGGTAGGCAGAATGGGTCGAGATTCAAGAGGCTATCGACAACAACTCTTCAAATACCACTTCCTCGAGTGTTCTTTCAGCATAAGTGTGCTCTTCTATTATGACCAAAATGCACTGCAGGTTCTTAAAGTTGCTGGGAAAGTAACAAGACCGCCTCACTGCTTCTTGTACTGGTATCGCTTCTCCGTGACTAAGCGAAAACGCGGATGGTCGTGCTTTGAGTCCCTCTCAGTTCGTAGTTTTTTTATAGCCCAGAAGGACATGTCTGTTTGTATGGGTTATTTTACACCAATGGGGAACTATTTATGAATGAAGACGTTGATTTGAGGTAATAAAATACTTAAAACATTACACAGCCTAACCCCAGCCCCTTTGATATTCAGGTAATGATGATCAAATGCAGTCTGAAAATATCACTAGACTAAAACATTAATTTCACTACTAGACTAAAATACCTGGATATACTTTGTGTATGTGTGTATGTGAGTGTGTGTGTGGTCTGAGGCTTTTCCCTCTTCCTGCTCCTTTTTCACTGCAGCTTTAAGCTCTTTTCTTGTGTGTTTAAACAAATTAGTGGTGTTGCCGCCGTAGCGAGCAGCCTGAATACACATCTCAGTTTGCAACACTTTTATTTACAGCTGAGAAATATTATGTGTAAATGTAAATTATGTCTCAGGTTAAACTTGTCAGTGTTGCACAGTGTGTGCAATGCGTGTGTTCTCTGAGCAGTGGAGAAGCAAAGAGTGCAGTAGTGAAGAGAGCCCATGCGTGCTGTATTCACATGCAGCAAACACGAGAACAAATATTTAAGGATATACTTTAAGAAACGAAGCAGGTGGGAACCAAACTTTGTTGTGAGTGATTTTAGGCTTTTATTATAACAAAATCAACCTGCAACCTGATCATATAATAAAATAACATTTTTAAAAAGACCTCCATCTTATTAATAACTGTCGTCATGTCTTACCTCCATAGCACGGAGCACATCCATCCCCTCCACCAGATCTCCAAACACCACGTGTTTCCCATCCAGCCAGTCCGTCTTATCAGTGGTGATGAAGAACTGGGAGCCGTTGGTGTTCGCCCCAGAGTTGGCCATCGAGAGCTGCCCTGTGAGCATCAGACACAGTGGATGACCATTTATCCAGCAACTAAATGTCGATGGTGTTCATTCACCAACACACACTCTGCGACTCCTTACCTGGCGCCGTGTGTTTGAGGACAAAGTTTTCATCATCAAATTTCCGGCCGTAGATGGACTTGCCCCCGGTGCCGTTGTGGTTGGTGAAGTCGCCACCTTGGCACATAAACTGAGGGATGATGCGATGGAAGCTGCTGCCCTTAAAGCCGAAGCCCTTCTCATGTGTGCACAGGCAGCGGAAATTCTCTGTACAGGATGAACGACAAGATGCTTTATCCACATAAACCTCTGAACCCTCTGCCGTTTTAGGGTGTTTTTTTTTTGTTGCTCCCGTCACATTTTACTCAGTTTTTTCACAGCTGTATAAAAGTCCTGCTCCTCTATAGAAACACATTCAGGGCTAGAAGTAGGGAGCACTTTTGTGCAGTATAAACTAGTAAAATCATTATAAAAAATAAAGAAAATGGAAGTTAATCTTGTTTGATTCTCTTTTTCTTGTATAATCAGTATTTCATTTTTATTTTGCCCACAAGTGTTACCAATATTTGGGGGGAAATGTGGCTCCACCTGCTCCTCTTCTGTCCTCTCCTGTCTGCTGCGTGTACACAGCCTGCAGTTCACTTTCACTGAATCATGTCATGTGACTGCTCATGTCAGCCAAGTCATTAACGGCTTCTTGGGATGGGAATCAAGAACCAGTTTCAATTGAGAACTGGTTCTAAATTGTCCAACCCAGTGGCATTGTTTGCCTCGGAGCGGATCAGTTTCTTCTACCAAAACTACGTCTTTTTTTTTTTTTGAAGGTTGCGTCAATCTGTTGCATCCAAACTGCAGGAAACTTGATGAAGACTATGAAGAGGTCCAGAGCCTGGCTTTATTTTAAAAAGAAAGATGACGACAGTGTTGCTTCAGGACTAGACATGTCATATATAAAAAAACTGCGTCTGTGATGAGCTGCCTGTTTGTCATTACTCTGCAGTGTAGTTCATGCATTTGCTATTAAAGCAGATAATAGTACAGTAACATGGTATCATGATCAAAGTTTCTCCCCCGTGTTTAGACTCAGAAATAATAAAAAGGTTTCACTGACACATAAAACTCTATGAAGGCTTTTTTTGCCACACAGAAAACTGATCATTAATCAATACGTTTGAATCAGGGAATGCAGAAGTTTATGATTTTTAAAGGACCTGGTTAGATAGGGTGTATTTATGGCAAACTGTAGAATAAACTGATTTTAATACATATGAATATATTTGGTTGCTTTAGCTGATAGAAGTTTTTGGTCACATGATTCATTCAAGGATGATCAGAAAATTGATCATCAAATTATAGTTAGAATTTTTATAGTTTCTGGCTATGATAATGGATGTCATTTAGGCTTTTTTCTAAAAAAAAACCATGCCTTTTTAAACTGGGGATGTACCAATACACCAAACTGTATCGATATATATTGATTCAATGATAAACAAACCAATATCTTCAATGCAAAGTGAAGATTAATACATATTGTCATCTTTGAGATATGCCTTTATTTTGAAATTCCACCTCCATACACTCTTGCTACTAAAAAATAGATGGATTTTCATTTAAATGTCTGCTCAGTCATATTTTAGCTGGTTTTGTGAGTTACTGATTGTGTGATATCAGGAAATATATCAATGACCAGAGAATCTATATAATATTATATTGTGATGGAGCTTGTGATTCACAACCCTACATCAAACCAAATGGAGAGTTAAGCATTTTGCTTTTATTTCGCTGTAGAATTTATATTTGTGTCAATTACCGAAAACACTGTGCAGCTATAGTATATATTTTTGGTAAGAAGCTCCACAGGACACACACCTGCTGTCATTGGGACGATGTCAGCCCGGAGGAGGAAGCGTAGTCTCCCTGCTGGCTTGTTTCCAATCTTGATGTCCATGTAGACCTGAGGATTAACTCTGCCCTTCTTAGCTGGGGGCTCAGCCTGCAAAGACAAATCACACTTCTGTTACCATCTCGACACAGTTTAGAGTAAAAAGCCTGAACACAGTTAAGAGAATCTCAGCCAGCTCACCTCCTCTGTCGCCGTGGTTGTTGTCTCTCCTCCTGCTGCCTCCCCCTCAGCCTCCTCCGCCGTCTTCCCCGAGAACTTCTTCAGCCAGTCATCGTCCGACCACACTGATGAAGAAGCAGAGTTAAAATCAGAACCAATGATATAAATTAATTTACCTTAAGGCTTCTATAAACAGGTTTTCATCAATCACCTGGTCGAGAAGAGCCTTCTTTGATTCTCATGGGCTTGGCGGTGTTGACTCTGATAGTCCGCCCAAAAAGCTCAGACTCATTCTAGAAGAGAGAAAGAAAAATAAAACATCAACATCAAAACAGGAATTTTTTACTTTCTGGGAAATCTCACAACAGCTAGATCTCAGAAAAAGCAATGTGTTCCACTTACCATGTTATCAATAGCTGCTGCAGCATCCTACAGAAGACAAAGGCCATAAAAAGATTATGAGCACAAACTATTTACACTAACGTTCCCAGTGTGTCAGTTATCTTATTTACAGTAAATCCACCAGAGATACTATCATTCTCCTTTTTCTAAATGAGACATTCAATGAAACTGTGTGTACAGGATATAAATAAAAGTATTCAATCAATATTCATATTGCACACACTAGAATAGTCATAAAAAAGGTTGTCCATGTGTTCCTATCATGCTACACACTAATTGTAGTTCTTATGGGTACATAAATCTAGATTCCATAAGAACGCAGATGGATTACTGTCTGTGGCAAAATGAAATCAAAACTCAGATAGTAATGTAGTTCAATTAAAATGTGGCTTCAACTCATGACTATTTTCATTATCCATTCATCACCCCGTTATTTTCTTGATTAATCGTTTTGTCTAATAGCAACGAACAAAAGTCCAAAAATAGCAAAACATGCTCAAAGTGATGTTTTCAAATTGCTTAACAGAATAAAAGTCTAAAAATCTAAATCTATTCGGTTTATTATCATGTACAACAAAGAAAAGCATACAATTGTCTTGTATAAAAGCATTCATATTTGGGCTTTTTTTGCTTAAAAAAGATGAAAATTATTATATTATGTGTCAAAATAGTAACAAATTATTTGTAAATCAAAAATGCAGCTCTAGTGTACATCTCTGTCAATAATGCAGCTTCTCATTTGATTACTCAATTTCAATCCGATAGATAGATAGATAGATAGATAGATAGATAGATAGATAGATAGATAGATAGATAGATAGATAAACGGAATAAGACAGAGGAAGATAAAAAAAAAATACACTATACATACCTCTGCCAATTCAAACTCAATGAACGCAAACCCTCGGTGCTTTTCTGCAAACAGAACATTAAACACATTAATACAGCTAAACACATATCTTACCCACACAGTTATTACATGTTAAACACAGAAACAGTGCAGTTACTGTCACAGTTAATATAAACTCTCCCGGTCTTACCTGTTTCATAGTCTAAAGGTATCTGGATGTCTGTGATGTCTCCAAACGGAATAAATGCTGCATGTAACACCTTCTCATCCACCTCCTCTGCCAGGCCACCTGACACAAAAACACACCGTGGAGATTAATAGTTAAAAGGGAAAAAAATATTGCATGAAGTTACATATCCGGAGTAGTTAACGGCTACAGGTTAATATATGGGGTTTTTTCAAGAAACTATGAGAGTCCCCGCGTCTTAACCTTTTTTGTTTGTTCGTTGTTATTGTTAAATCAGTTTATTACATCCTCTGAAATGATACAGTTTACTTACGCCGTCTGGGAAACTACACGAAGTTTAAAAATCAGTGAAGTTGCCATGTTTTCAGCTGGCGCTCTAATGTTTTACCGGCTAAAACTTTCCGTATCTGATGATTTTACCTCTCATTGTACGTTAAACTTATTTGGCGATGTTAAGTTAAATTTTTCAATAAGTAATATCCTTTACACGTTAGTTGGAGATTCTAAAATAACATCATTTCATCGCTTTTACAAGGAAAATAACATAAACTTACCAACATACAGCACTCGTTTGTTAGCCGCCATATTGGATTTAACCCTTCAACTTTGACCCCGGCAGTTTCTCATTGGTGTATTGAGGCTAAGGCCCGCCTCCCGGTGATGACGTGACATCTACCGCCACCTGTCGGAGGAAACTGTCATCACTCCAGATTCACTTTTTATACTAAGAGTTTTTATTAAACGTTTCACATGTGAATGTAACTAAGTACATTTATTCAAGTGCTCTACTTTAGTGCAATTTTTAGGTATGTGTACTTTAATTGAATATTTCCATTTTATGTAGCTTTATACTTCTACTCCACTACATTTTGAAGCATATATTGTACTTTTTACCCCACTACATTTAGCTTTAGTCACTTTTCAGGTCATGATTTAACATAAAAACCATAATCAATTTAAAGGAATTAGACTTTTTTCTCTAATTACACCTAATAACAGTATATCAAGTAGTTAAAATGAGCCATACCTTTACATGGTACATTCATTAACCATTATTTAAGTCATTAGTTACAATTTATATAGCCTTCATATAGGGTGTCTTTTTAGAAAGTGATACCCCAAATATTATTTGGTTACACATAATATGCCACTTTGAATTAGTGCAAAAGAGTAAATAAATAAAAAAGAATAGCCTAAATAGAAGTCGTTTTTGGTCACAGCAGATAAAGTACAGGTGGTAACAATTACATTATAACAGTCAACAAGTGTCTTTGCTTCACTTTACTCTGACTAATATCTCCTATGAAATATCATTTTTGATTTAAAAAAAATAATTTAAAAAATAATCATTAATTTTTTTTTAAAAACTGAGATTTTAATGCAAATAGACTTCAAATATTGCTGCAGTTTGGTTGCGAGGGTCTCAGGTTATATGTTCCTCAGAGTGCAGATCGCTGAGGACCTGACCTGGAGCCTGAGCAGATAATTGCATATAAGACTTTTGGTAATGGTAAAGTCATGTGAGTGTTGAGTGTCCTTATAGCCCACAGAAAGAAGCTTTTTTCAGTCTGTTTGCTCTGCTTTTAAAGCTCCTGTACCTCCTTCCAGAGGAAAGTTTAATGATGAAACAAATGAATAATAATGTAATTAATGAAACAAATTGTAAAAGCTAAAAGGAGGATTTATTCGATTGTGACACAAAATCATATGCATTGAATGGTTTATCACTAGAGTCTAACATCTAACATTTTAAATGTTTCTTTAGTAAAGAAAATGCCCCTTTTAAGTGACAAATTAGACGTTTGTGTGTTTTTGTAACAATATTGATGCTTAGAATTTTATAATTTGTGCTGTTCTCTTTGTGCGCTGACTGATCCTCCTGTTGGGGCCTTCTGTGCATGCTGACACACACTAAACCAAATATGATAAGTTATATACATATATGTGAGTGTTTAAATAACACAGCAGTGGTAATCTTGATATATCATCCATTTATTGAGAATACCACACACCCATGATAACATGATAGGATGGAGGAGTCCATCATTTCAAATCAAACTTTAAAACTTTCAAGCAAAGAAAAAGAACAAGGCTCATTTTCCTTTTAGAAAAAAAAGGTTTCTCTCCTTTGCCACAAAATGAAGGGTCTTCATTCACAATTCATTTGCATTATTGCTTTTGGTATGCAGTTTAAAAGTCTTACAGAACTAGAAAATTATGAACTGTAATATTTTTTCAAAATGTTCAAGTATATTTTTAAAATTACATTTTCCTTTTTTTTTCTTTATTTTTGCATAATTCTTCAGAGGAGTTTGGAGTCAGTGTTGTGTGTCGCTCCTCATCTCTGCTTGTTTTTCGGTGCCCCTGAAACAACACAATGACTCATTACTACCACAAAACGTATTATCAATAATTCTATAATGCATCATTTACTATCATACCAATTAAATACAGCACGCAGTCTTCAGGATGTGGCAGCAGCAGCAGTTGGAGCCATGCTGCCAACTTTCTGAGTGGCGTCTTTCTTTGCCTGGTGGGCCTGTAGCACAGCGACGGCTTCTTCCACCTGAATAAACAAAATATAAAACATTAAATATTACACAGGCACAAAGGATATGGATAACGGTAGAACCAGACCAACAGGGGATCATTGAGGCCGATACCAAGTTTTAGAGGGGCAAATTAGCACGAGAAATGAATACTGAGAAAATAAAAAATAAATTAAATTGAAATAAATAAGCATCTGTGACGTATGTTCAGTGTCAAGCAGTCGCTAACAATTTAAATAAATAATACATAAAATAAATAGCTAAATAAACATGAGTAGACCTACTGTATGTTCACAGGCCACTGACTATTTAAATAAAGAATAAATAAAAGAAATAGCTTAATAAATATCTGTGACGTATGCTCAGTAGTAAGAATAAATAACAATAAATTGTAAAAAAAAAAATATAAACATTAGTGTATGTTCAGTATCAGTCAATGTTGACAATTTCAATAAAGAATACATTTTAAAAAGCAGAATAATACTAGTTTTATTAGTTTAAATAAAAGTTTAAATAAAAATGAAAATATCTGAAACAAAAATAACTTCATGACACCATTTCTAAATCAACCACAGCATCGTTTTCTGTGTTATTTTCTCCATAAAAACGTTTTTATAAATGGCACATATCAGAGAAAGTAAATATGTAGATGCGGATATATAACAATTTCTCGATAAAGCACATTTCATTGTGGCATTGTGGCGAGGATGGAGGCACCTTTGAGCGCAGAGATTCATGAGACTCCAGCATATGCAGCAGTTCAGAGTTGTCAATCTCCAGCAGCATGCCGGTGATCTTTCCTGCCAGGTTGGCGTGCATGGACTGGATCAGTGGGAAAAGACGCTCCCCTGTTGGAAAAAAATGGAGAATAAATCAACCTAATAAATGCTAAAAAAAAGCATTACAGTCCTTTCATTATGATGTAGGATTTTTACCTAGCATCTGTTTCTGCTCCTGAGGCGGCGCAGCAGCCAGCATGGAGGCCGTGAGGGGCTCCTGGCCCTGAACGTGCACAGCTGGCTGAGCCTGAGCAGACGAACAACATAGGAGGGAAAATTATTTATAGGTTTGGAGGATTTATATGATATGACAGGAACACATGATGATGAGACGGTTCTTACCTGCTGTAGGGGAATAGGCTGCACCACCTGGGGGTTGGGGTTACGGACTCCAGTGGCATATTTGTAAGGAGGCATGGCGCGGGGCCCGGGGACTCCCATTGAGGGGCGAGGAGCCATGGCCTGGCCAGAGGCTGACAGAGAGGAGGAGAGGAGGAGAGTTCAGTGTCTAGACAACCTTTATTTTTTTTATTTAGACCTTGTCTACACTTGGTTTTAAAATGCATCTTGTGCAGTTGGATCTTGCATTTGACGACATATATTTTGTAGAGTTAAACACAATGCGTTCTGATGTATCTCGGACAAGGATGTAACAGGAATAAACATCATCAATGCGAGCGAAACCAGAAGTCTAATCTTGATTTGAGCATTAGACTCATATCATTACCCGGCCATTTACCAGGGTATTGCTAGAAAGATAGAAACTAGCGCATGGAGCTACATCACCTTCTAGGAGAGGTGCCGGAGGAAGTAACAAACGTTCTGTTGTCAGCTTGACACCCTTGGAGATGCGTGACAATCGCCCAAGACACATTTTAAAACCAAGGTATCAATAAAATTGGGATGATGACAAACCTCGTGGGCCCTGTGAGCCGCCACCAGGACTCATGTGTCTCAGGTTGGCACGGGGTCCCGGCTGACGCAGCGAGTTGGGAATCCCTTGGAAACCACCTGGAAGTGACAGAAGCAGAGATAAAACACTTAGATGCAACATAAAAACCTAATTACAATGAAATGTATATATAACTTCAAGCTAACTTTACTTTGCACAATGATCATACAGTAAACATTTAATGTTGTCTTCTTTGGGGTTGTCTTTTCATAGGTTTGTGTCCTTGTATTACTATGTGTTTTGTTATGTCAACAATAGGCCTACTGTTATTTTTTCTCGGTAGAGAATGTAAGACTTAGTGTCAAGGAACTTAAGTACATAAAACTCACACTATTGCAATCATATAGTGCAACATGCTCACCTTGACCTCTGCCACCTTGCTGCTGCCACCTTGGGTTGGGCCGCATTTGGGCCAGCTGATTGGGTGCATAGTAAGTAGTCCTGTTCTGGGCCTGGTGGGTAAAAGTGAAATGAATCTCTCACTTTACATAATATATATTTTAACCTCTTAAACACACGCTATCTTCTGAGACTTTGACTCTCACACCTGTGGCACAGCCGGCATGAAGTAACCGCTGGTTGGCTGGAACTGATTGATGATGGCGTTAGCCGGCATGGCCCTCATGCCTGCAATGCGCTGCATGTACTGGTTGGTGAGGTGGGCTTTGCGCTCCTCTTTGCGCTGAGCAAGAGCCACGTAGAGCGGTTTGGAGCCAACGATGCGTCCGTTCATCTCAGTCACGGCCTTGGTGGCCTCTTCGGGGGAGGAGAAGCAGACAAAGCCGAAGCCCTTGGAGCGACCCTCCTCGAGCATCACCTAACACAGAGACAGTGTGGGTAACGTCAAACACATAACACTGTTAACACTGCTGCTATATTTATATGGGAGTGATGCATCATGTCTTTTTCTAATGGTGATGCTTTGCAATATCTGTTTGATCGTCCTCACCTTAGCACTTGTAATAGATCCGAAAGGAGAGAACTCTTTGCGCAGTTTCTCATCGTCTATGGTGTCGTCCAGGTTCTTAATGTAGAGATTAACGCCCTGAAACCAAAGAAAGACAGTCATGATACATATTTTGCAGCTTCTTTGACATCATTGGAGTGAAATTTAAGACTGATTCGATTAATTAAGCGCTGAGTCTCTGCAGACCTGATAACGACTGATCCTCTCCTGTTTCAGCAGCTCGAACTTCCTCTTCAGCTCCGCCTGCCGCTCCATCTTCTTCTGAGCCCGACCCACAAACACAGTTTTGCCGTTGAGTTCGGTGCCATTGACGTCCTCTACAGCCTGTGGATGAAACTATTATTAACAAGGGGAATGACCAATTATGACTTCTCACTCGGTAAAGCTTTATGAGGCCAAAGTACCTTGTTAGCGTCCTCGTGTTTCTCGTAACTAACAAATCCAAAGCCTCTGGATTTGCCGGTGGGGTCTGTCATCACCTTCACGCTGAGTGTTTTACCTGCAGAGGTTAAAAGTCAGATGAGTGGACGTAAGATCACATTAAAGCTTGGAGTGACTGTAATGAATCTCCACACATTTTACCGTATTTGTCGAAAAGCGTCTTCAGCCGTTCATCATCCATATCATCCCCAAAGTTCTTGATGTAGACGTTGGTGAACTCCTTGGCTTTAGCACCAAGTTCAGCCTCCCGTTCCTTGCGAGATTTGAAACGACCCACGAACCTGAAGACAGAGGGAGAGCAGCGAAACACACTCTTGTAAACCAGTCCCGCCCGAGGTGAGAAAACAAACCAGGATCCATCTCTTTTGACTTCCTTTTTTCCGATTTAAAAACACTCTCGATCCAGCAGAGGACGACCTGACCACGCAAGCACGATAAGTAAAAAAGAGAGCACAGGGACAGCATCCACAAAACACATCTACATTTCATCATGTGACTCATCATTCCTGGGGTAAACATTGAAAAAAAAAACATCCAACTGCTGTTAATATCACCAGAGGCAGGCAGATATGCTGGCATGCTAGACATCACAGTGACAACCATCTTAATTCTTGGTCCAAAACTTGATGAGGAGGTGGATGGAGAGGGATGGAGGAACAGAGTCTCACAGTACAAAGGGAAAGCTGAGGAGGACCAAATGATCTTATATACCTTGCTATGACGACCTCTCCCCTTCCGCCATCCAGTATTGCATTCCTGCATTCGATCCATCACTAAAACACACAAGCGTGGTCATACACACACACATACAAACACTCCGAGACGGGTGACCAGCGAGTCGACAAATGAGGCAACAGAAAAATGCGTCTGGTAGGAAAGATAAGAGTTAGTAAAGGTTTTTAGTTTGTTATCTATCACTTCAGAGGTTATCTTCATACTGGCGGTAGTGAGAGATGAGCTTATTAGTCAGATCACTCGCACACAAAATCACCAACTCAAAAAAAACACACGAAAAGTCAGTTCACTCAACACGTGTAGAACAAACAAACAGGTTTATGCACACGATATAAAACCGTTTGATGTAGCTATCACCATTAATATCACCACAATATTAACTAAAACCCTCTACAGCTCTCTACAGGACATTCAATGCCATGATAATGTTCAAGTACTATCAAAATCATTTCAGGTTTAAGTCTTTTCAAACACTATGACGAGCACCCCTTTGTCCCCAGTTCCTAGATGATCAGACACTCACACCTTGCGGTCATTCAGAAGCATGCCGTTCATCTTCTCAATGGCACGATCAGCAGCATCCTGGGTCTCAAAGTGGACAAAAGCGTAGCCCTTGGAGCCATTTTCATCACACACCACCTGGAGCAGATGAAGACATAAAGGTCAATGTGAATCCAACATCATGCTGTATTTAAGAAGACCTGAATCTAGTGATTGAGACCATGAACTCATTAGGAAATGTTTACTGAGATAATAAATAAATTGAGAAGAATGTTTTTTTTCTCATAGACTTCTTTTTGCATCCAGTGGAGTCGCCCCCTTCTGGCCATTAGAAAGAATGAGAAGTTTTAGGCTCTTCCACATTGTCTTCACTTTTAAGTATATTTGGTTACCTTTGGACTAAACCCGACTAGCTTTTTCCAGTCTTTATGCTAAGCTAAGCTATTGTTCTAACAAGCTTTGTGTGAAAAAAAAGAAGAAAAAAAAATCAAATGTGGAAGCATTACAATCTGACTAGTTTTAGGAGAAGTTACAGTGTAGGACTTTTTAAGTGCATATTAACATTCAAATTTGTAATCTAATTTAAGTACAAGTTGTGTACGTTTTCTAAGCAGGAACAGTTTTCCAAACGTTGGATTATAAAAAGCATAAAAGACCTGTTCTAAAGTCCCTCAGATGCATTTTGACAGCTGTACCTTGCAGGAGAGGATGTTGCCGAAGGCAGAGAAGGTGTCGTACAGGGCTTTGTTGTCAATGGACTTGTCAAGGTTCTTGATGAACACGTTGCCCACTCCGGACTTCCTGAGGGAGGGGTCTCTTTGGGACCACATGATTCTGATTGGCTTCCCTTTCACCACGTCAAAGTTCATGGTGTCCAGGGCTCTCTCGGCTGTAGGGAGGGGGGGCACAAAGGTGGAGGGAAAGGTCATGGGTGGTTGTTTACATGGAGCAAAGAGTCTGAAAACATATCAGTCACTGAAGGCTACACATGGTCAATTCATGCACTGTGGAGCTTCCACACAAGGGATTAAGTTATAATTAAGCCATCTCTTTAAACCATAAAAGAGAAATAACACAAAGAGGATCAGTCATTTTGTCCTCCAGTGCGGTCAGAGCTACAATGGAGAATACCTGCTGCTGGCCCATTAACAAGACACATGCCACATGGTTAAGATACTGCAGTGGACCATGTGGCTGATGAACAGCTGGGGCGAGTGTGGGTGGCAGCTGCAGTGGGTAACCTGGGAGCACATGTCCCCCTTCTGTAACTCACCCCATGCTGCTGGGCCACGTCCCGCCTAGACCAGTTACAGCACAACAAAAAAGGCCTTAAACTGTGGTGTTAACATGTGGTTTGTTTCACCAGTTTCATCACTAGGGTTCAGTTTATACCATTCCTGTCTCTGTTGTTTAACTCTTATAATATAGTCTCTCATGTCCATGTGGGCAGACATGCCAAAACATCCTTTTGTTCAGTCACTCCACAGTAACAGACACACACAGCCAGGCTTTCCAGCTAAAAGTGTCTGGTAAACAAAACGGAGCTGCCTTGCGTCTGCTGGCATCAGCAGTTTGGCTTGCAATTGTACTTCACAGCCCGTGTGCTCAGAGAAGGTGTGTGACCGCTGTCAAACATGTGGTCTTCTGGAAGGTTCAGAGCGGGAATCGTAGTTTTAAAAAAGGCCGCAGAGGTCCGTGTAACGCATGATAATTCTCCAAATATCAAGTGATGCTGATGTAGAATGATGGTGAAATATTAACACAGTGTTTCTATCCAGTAGGAACCTGAAAGTATTACAGCCAGGCAAATTTTGGGCTGCACAGAGAGTGGTTCTATATTTAGAGAGGGGTCCTGGGAGGTATGTGCTGGCATGGAGTGTGAGTAGAGCATTCTCTACCATTGATGGGGAAGAGACACTCAACAAGAATGCTCAGATGAGCAGCAGCAGGTCTCGTGAGTGTTAACACACAAACACAGCCGTGAAGCAATCCGCCCGAGACTGCAAACAACCTCGACTCCTGCTCTGCTCTGCATGAAAACACATCAACTGACCGTTTATATTTAACTGAGAAACTATTGCTCCACAGACACATGCTGGGACTCCATTTAAAAACCCAACAGCTCCCATCCCCCCCAATGTCCACACACCAATAACAAATGGTGTCTTCTCACTTGTGGCTCTTCTCACTATCGAGTGATACTACTTTCCTGGAAATGAGCCACTCGTATCGTGTCGTTGCTTCAGCTTTTGGTGGCCGACTCGAGCGCAGATAAAGTGCGACAGGTGTTTAACGTTGATACAGGAGGCAAAGGAGTCCACACAATGTAAACAGTGTCAGCAGGCCTCCAAAGACGACCACAACACCTGCTACTATTTCTCAGCGCTGTGATAACGTTGACTGTAGCCACGAGGTTCTGATAGATTAACGGGCGAAGCAGCTTAAAGGAGAAAACTGGATAAATGGAGGATTCTAATACGTTATTTCCATGGCGTAGAGATTTTAATTAAATAAACTAATCTCTCTTATGAACAGAAACCAGAGAAACAAATCCCAGACTAAAAACATATAAAGTCCTGAGTCTGTTTCATACACATTGAATGGGAAACCAATGTTTATTTTCCTTTTTTATACCTAAATAAGCTTTATTTTGTTGTATTGTTCCCATCAATTTTGAACATTGACCTGGATGCTCTTAATGCCATCTATAAAATATTTCTTAATTCACTCTCTATGAAGCAATTCCACACTTTATACCAAATGAAATCAACACATTAGCCTTTTAGCACTCTATTTTTTGGCTGTGGGAGAGAGTTGTTCATGTTTTCTTTCTTTTTTTAACAGTCTTAGCTATTTAGGAATAACATATTTAAGTTTTTAAAAAAATATAGTTCACCTTCAAGTGGTATGATCCAGATACATAACAGGTAAAACATTAAGCTGAGATAAAATACATACAAAATCAAGTATTTGATATTATTGCATATACTAAATAATACTATAAGACATGTCATGCAGGCAGTGCGGGGTTTTCTGTTCAGCTGCGCTTCTCTTGCTTACAGTGAACACAGCAGCAGCAGCAGAGGGCAGTGGGAATTAGTTTCACTCAGTGGCCCTTTAAATAGGAGCAGAAATGGGTCATTTTGGGAAGAATAAGTGAGATCTGCTGAAGGACTTTATAGTCCTAAAATATGAGCGTAAAGGGACTTTTCTGTCACATTTAAGCACATGTTAAAGTCTGCATATGTGGTGGGGCGTTAACTCTGTTAGTGGTATTTATTAGCAGGAATATACAACAACTGGGGCAAAGCTTATATGGGTCAATGGGTGCACCAACCAGGCTGAGGAACTCTGTCTTTTTAGGATAGTTAGACTGCAAAAATATGACTTGTGCTTAAAAAGTGAAGTGATTTTAATTCATTCTTTGTTCGTGTTTTTGGTTATGCAGACAGTTTGGGGGATTGACATTGAAAGCATGTGGTGACATTGTCATTATTTGAAGGATGCATGCTTTCTGATTCTTAAAGCTATAAAGTGCATGCAAGTAACATGCTCACACTGCACAGTGCGTGTCTTTTCTTACCGTCAGCAGGTTGGGAGAAGTTCACATAAGCATATCCGAGGGATCGCCGGGTGATCATGTCACGGCATACCCGAATGGAGAGCACCGGTCCGGCGGGGCTGAATTTCTCATACAGCATAGCCTCCGTGATGTCGGGGTGCAGGTCGCCAACGTAGAGAGAAGCCATCGGATAACTCCCTGTCGCTGTGTTCATATCTCGGACTTCAACAATATAAATGAATGCAAGGCTCCCCTCAAATACGCCAGAAAAATGCCGGTATGAGCCGTGTTATTCCGGGTCTGAGCAGCGCTTCAATTCTCACACAACTAGTAAAAAAAAAAAAAGACAGCTGGCTCTGTGGTGTCGCTTGTTGAGAAAATGTCAAAGCTGAAAAACAAGATAAAAATGATCGCTTCTGAAGTATTTCTTCCTTAAAGACGCCAACTTCGGGTAAAAACCCGAGGCCTCTTGTTTGTAATGTTTTTTTGTAAATTAATTTTTTTGCTGTTTTTTTAAAACCTTTGTATTTCTTTTAAGTAGTCAGGTACTTGTTTTTATGAAGATTTTGTTGCTTTTATATTTTTTATATTGTTTTTATTTTAAGTTTTTCAAGAGCGGTGAGTTAGACACTCACGGTTGTTTTGTGGTCGGGAAAGAGACTGCGCGAGGAAAAGCGTGGGCACTTTATAGAGAGTGGCGGTGCGGAGGAAATAGTGGCCAGGGTCAAACATGGGAGAGGAAAAAAAAAAAGAAAAACACAGCGACCATGCGGTGTAAAAGGGAAAGCGCACGCTGTACTGTCCCAACGACAGAGCCCAGCTCCCCACAGCGACATCTGGGTGGGAATACTGAAGCATCTCACACAACATGCAACAAAAGGGAGATTTAATCATTCAAAGTGCCATAAAAAGCAATGAAAAAAGGAGATTGCCTACCACGACACTCAAAGACTTCCCTTTCATCAATATCCATTAAAATAGAGGATCAATTCACTCAAAACATCTACATTAGTCCTATTAAAAAAAAAGCATCTAAGGACTTAAAATTGTGTAACAGTTCATGAAGTTCACTGTCATGCATCTCAAATTGCAAACTGCTATGCAGGTAGTAGCCTATTTTACTATTCATTTCCTAATACTGCCAAGTCTAGTAATTAGAATTATGCAATATTTGGTTTTATCCTTTTAAACGTATGTGTATGGATATTCAGAAGAAAAGGCATCTTTCCAAGTTTTCTTCTGAGCTCTGGCACAATGTATGAACTTTGTTATTCCTGCAAATAAAAAAATAAAGTGCCATTTTCCTCTTTAACCAAAAGCAGTGGGAATGGCATTTAAGCCTTCAGCGTTCATGTTGCCCTGAAACACATCTTGTCCCTCCCCCACTTAAAATTGAATACAAGACAGTGATCTCTACTATCAAACTGAACCAGAGTTGGTTTGTTTTATCAAGTAGAAAGACTTCCTTTCAGGAAGTGACCACAAGTCTCTTTTGCATGTTAAAAATTGAAGTTCACATAAGTACTTGTTTGTGTAAATGTGTATACACAACAGGGGTTTTCCCCTTCATTAGGTCACATATAGGTTCAATGACTTGTAATGGGATGTAAAATTAGTCTTTTTTTTTGGTGGCAGACTTTAAAATTAAGAAAATATAATGTTAATGTACTTATGCCCTAGTTAGCCTATCATTGTTTGAGGTTTTCACTTCCTACTAAATGCATGCTTAATTTATTTGCCAATATCAGTGTCACATCTGTAAATTAAAGGATCATACTCTCTGATAGGAGAACAATTCACCCCAAGTCTAAATTGAATTTGGTGGACAGGGTAAAGAGAATCTGAAGAGTGTTAATACGAAAAGACAAATGGATTAATGCTAAATACCTTTATTTAAAAAGTAACATTTTAGAATATTTAAGCTGCAGTTATTCTGTTTTGTCCAGCCTCCTGAGGATGAGAAGAACTAAAAATTAGTCAAAGTCACATGCATTGAATGAACTGATATTAGAAGACGAGTTACCTCAACAAATCCAGGAAAGCTGAGCGCAGCTCTCCGTGTTTGGGCTCCTGTTTCACGTGTCTTCTGACCGCAACTTTTCCTTCATGTCTCACCACTTCTTCCTCATAACTCACAGTCTGTGATCCATCAGTGCCTTTAGAAAACTGAAGTTTGGAGCGAATAACTGGTTGGTCATCATTTTCTTCTTCTTGGGGGATCACAGCTTCATCGGCCATCTTGTCTTCCATTTCGTTACAATCACTTGGGTTCAGGATAGTCATCGTGATATCGGCTGTCAGGGGGATGTCAAGCTCTCGTGGTGCCTCTTTGTCAAACATTCCAGATCTTATAAGACGCCTTTTTGTTTGGGATTCTTCTGTAAAGGCGGTTTTCCCCATTAGTGGAGGAAGTATCCAGCCATCAACCAATGTAAGGAGATTCAGATCCAACATATGGGCATCATTTCCCACTTCATGTGCACTTTGAGCTGCAGTCATGTGTGTGGGCGGCTTCGGAAGAGGCTGCAGCTCAGGAAGGTTATTAGATTCGGCATTGCTCGACTCTGACTTCACTGGCAGGTCTTCAGATTTGGAACCAATATTCTCATCGTGTTTAGGATCTTGCACCTGTCCAGGTAGCCAGATGGTCAGTTTGCCAACTGGCTCCTGCCTCACCACCACACCCTGAGGAGGTCTTGACACAGAAGTACCAGAAACAATAGTGTCCTCAGTGGCTGCACCATCAGAGTCGGCTACAACAGGAGGGCTGGAGGCTTGTTGTGGTTCAGAGACAGAAGGTTCAGGACTAGTCGTGCCATGATTGTCCACAATGACAAAGGGGCCAGCACTGATGATAGCCTTAGCATCTGAAACGACAGGTTTAGTAGAGTTAAAGAACAGAAATAATCCAAATAAGTGAATTTGTGACAACACAACACTGACCGTCAGGAATGTATCTGACTGGCAGACCTCTACACCTTGAGCTGCAGCACTCGCACACCTCTACATTTCCACCAAGATCCTCCCATCTTAAAGAGAAAGTCTCACTGAGTAATAAAAGTCACATGAGTTTTACAGTGTTTAGTATTATAAACATTTGGTTAAATACCTGGACTGGATCAGGTTATAGTTGCAGGATTTAGAGCCGGAGTTGACACCCTGGTCTGAGAGGAGGACGCTGCAGTGGATGTACATCTTCAGAGGAGGAGAGAGTTCAGTTATATAGTTCAACAGCAGGGAAGGAGGTGGGGAAAAAACTAAAACCCTTACCTCAGAAATAAGATAAGATGTATTCACAACGAAATTAACCACATCCGCTCTGTTGGAGGCCACAAACTGCACGACGGCATGAGGAGAACCCAACGCGGCCGTGCACCTGCAGAGAGCAGCAGACTCACATGTTACCAGATCATCACAGGCAAACTTTAAATTTAAATATCTTGACCGGCTGCTTACCCTTTGTTCAAGATGACTGCATGCTTGCTTCTAGTCTGATGCTCAGGAGAAGCAGAGACGAAGCAGGACTGGATGAAGAGCTGCTGCTCCGGCCTGGTTTTAGCTGAAACCTGGAGGTTTACAAGCTGGCCTCTTTTATAGACATTAGACTCTGCGGTGCTGGTCCAGGATGCTGCAGTAACATTAAAACATCAGTGACTAAAAAAAGAGAAAAACAATCTATCGTAACAGTTTATTTCGGACTCAGGTTTTAACTCACGATTCATGGCTTTGATGTCAAAGGTCTTGCTATTCTCAGGAAACGCTGGTGAGTCATAGTAGTTTAGATAAGACCTGAAAAGACAAGAATCTCCTTTAGCATGGTTATCCACAGCCACTTTACTAAGCAATGTTTGGGTACTCAGATGTACCTTTTTGGGGTGCAGGAGATATGCACTGTGGGAAGAGTTTGCCACCAGTTGGGGGAAGGTTTTTTGAGATTCAGATGGAGGGAGTTGGTAAACATAACCAAGCCATTCTTCATCTGTAAGAGAGCAGCAGAAAATACTTACAAAGCAGTGGAAATAAAGTAAAAAATAAAGAATTTAGTCAACTTACCACAGGTGTAGTTCCACACTCTTCGAAATTGTAACTGAAGACAAATTGGTTCGGGAGCTCTCTGTTGCTAAAGCATCCATTACCCAACTGGATTTCCTCTCCAGTCAGAACAAGACCGTTGGATCTCTTATCAACCAGCAGAGTTAGTTTGGATTCATCGCAGGACACCTCAATCCTGGGAACAACCATCATGGGAGGTAACTCAGCGAGCATGTGAAACTCAGGGCTCCGAGTCCGCCATGAGCTGAAGATGGTGTCATACGGAGTGAAATCAAAATTTCTTTTAAGCGGGAAAGGCCTGATGTTGTCAAAAAACCCTGGAACATCCTGGAAAAATGGGTTCTGCTTTCTTATTACTGACTGAGCAGTAATAAAATTTCCCAGAAAAAGGCAAAGAAATATCTCTATTGTCCCCATTGCAAAAGTACAAAGTGGGCCAACCACTCTGTTTACCCTGCTGCCTCAGGTGTGTCATTAATAAGGTGCAGCAGCAGGAGGGACAGGTGCTGGGAATCCTGCTAACGAGGAGGCCGGACAATGATGCTGCATTCAGGGGACACCGGTGCAGCTGGGAGAGCTTTTAAAGCTATATATGTGATTTATTATGGGCAGTAAGGAGCTATAATTTTAAAAAAGTAGATTGTGTATTTATTTTTGCACTTATAGATACCCACGTCAGCCATCAGTTTGGTATCATGCAGGTATTTTAATTTGTAAAGATAAAATTATGTACATTCAGTAAAAAAATGTTTTGTGTATGTGGGGACCAAACTACATTTACATATTCAAAGGACTTAAATAGCTAAAGAATAAGGATGTCTCACTATTTGGAGCACAGTGACGGAGGAAGTATTCAGATCTTTTGCTAAAGTTACTGGTTCCCCACCTGGGGGTCCTGACCTCCACTAGGGGTCGCCAAAGCTTTGCAGTATGGAAAGCGGCTTTCCATATTGGAGAGGGTCATGAGGCCATCTTGATGTTAAGTGGTTGTAACAACTTTAAAAACGATTATATACAATTGATCTATTTCTCAGCACTTAATTTATTTCTGTGATGAAAATTAAATACAATTGTCATATTTAAAGTTTGTTTAGTGTCAAAATACTCCAAATAAAAATCCTGCATTCAAAGTCTCACTAAAGCAAAAATATTAAAATAATTTGTTTTAAGTAAGGGTTCTGCATTCAAAATCTTTCTTAAGTAAACACACAAAAGTATTACCAATAAAATATAATAGAAAGTAAAACTACCCACTATGCTGAATGAACTATTGCCATATACAATATATATTTCTGGATTTTAAATTAGTGATGCATTTATGTTGCAGCCGGTTAAGTGGGACTGTTTTCAATGACTCCACACACTGGTGGGTTTCTTATCTTGTATATATCACATTATATTTGTTGATTTATATTTATATTTCAAACTTTATCATCAAGGCTACCATACTTACTAAGTCTATTAAATAAATAGAGGATAAAATGCCTCTTAAATGTAGGAGTAGAAGGTTAAAGTAGCATAAAATTAAAAGTAAAAGTACCATGTTGCATTTCATCACTGATACAGTGTAAGAACAACAATCCATCAAGGATAATATAGTAATTACTAATTATTAATATCCTGCAGTAAACAACTATGTACCAACCATAAAGTATTTTGGGTTTGTTTTCCTTTCTCTAAGTAACATAATAATTTTTTTAACATTGTTTCAACCAGTCAAACGCCAAAGGCTGCAGACTTGCACGTGGTTTAAACGGATAAATAACGTCTCTTGTACAGTGCGCGTGCAGCGGGGCGGGGCTTCAGGACAGGTAGGCGGAAGGTGACGCCTGTGTCTCTTCAGGTAAGCGGCAGGAGAAGAAGACAACGACCCAGCTACGGCTGAAGCTGTCAGAAATGACTTTAATACATCTTTCTCACTAATGTGATCTAAGGAGACATTAAAAATCCACCATGGTGAATTTAGGTAAGTTGACTTTTGTGCGCGTTTCACCAACGTGACAGAATATGTTGGTATGTCGCGCGGTGAAGTTTTTAGGCGTGGTCTGCGCAGTCGTTAACTGACTCAAGGAGAGGAGACGTAGCAAAGATACATTTTTTACTCTTTGGATGACGAAACTCAGTAAAATGTCTTTTATGTGAGTTAATTTAAATCGATAAAACCCTTTCTGAGTTTTTAAATGTGAGCCTCGCGTGGGAGAAGCCTGCTAGCTTGTTTGGAGTTTCACAACAATTACATTCAAAGTAAAACCAAATGTGTAGCTGTTGCAAAGGCTTACCGAGGAGTCGTTATAGGCTGTTAATAGGTCAGATATAGACCCATAGTGTGCACACTGTGCATCGTATTATTACTGAACACAAAGAATGAGACATCCTGTCCCTGTGTAACTACTAAAATATAAGGACACCAATTCCAAAACTTACATGTAACATAAGATACAACAGATTGTGATTATTAGGTCATGTTTTGAGACATATATTCAATTGAAAACTGTATAAAGACAGTATATTTAATATTGAAACTGATAAAGTTGTTGGAAATATACTCTTAATTCTGAATTTCATGCATTTTGTATTTATTTGCACTTTTGGAATCAGGGTTGTACATTTAATATATTAATCTGTAAATACTATGAATATTATTCAGTGGTAGGATGTAACTGAGTAGGCTAAGTACTGTACTTTATGTTTGATATACTACATTCATGTAGCTTTATATATCTACTCCGCTACATTAGGATTTAACATAAAAACATGATTTAACATTTAAAGTGATTAGACATTTTCTTAATTAAGCCTCATAACAGTATATTAAGTAGTTTAATTAGCCCTAGCATGAGTTAATTAAACCTCTGACTGTTTACGTAAATGCACCAATGATAATTATCCAACAATATATTTTAGAATATATAAAACAATCTGAGTGGGTCCATTTTGCCTAACAAGTACTTTTGATACTTTTGTACTTTTACTAAAGTAAGTTTTAAATGCAGGACTTTTACTTGAAGTGGAGTAACTTCACAGTGTGGTAATAGTACTTCTATTTAAGTAACAGATCTGAATATTTCTTCCAGTAGCATAATAGTTTTCTTAGGGTCTGTACATTATATTACCAGTATCTCATGATGTGTTCATCACTGGCAGCAAACGAATAATATTATGACCAAAAACATGGTGAGTTTTCTTCCACAGCACGCGGCTGAAGGCTTGAATGAAACAGACCTGCAGCAGATATCTGTTTCTCCCTGACCCCTTAGGCCAGGTGACTGTTTACACACCCCACCCAGAGCTTTGTCCTGCTTGGTTCAGGAGGGGCTTGAATGGGCCTTTATGAGTGTGTGCTTCACCTTCCCTCAGAGGAAGGAAGGAGGTAGTGAAACACAGCCCCCCTCAGTCCATGCCTCTGAGTTTCCACCTACAGCTGCAGCGCTCTGCAGCGTGCCGTGTGGGCGAGAGCGTGAGCGTTGTCTGCAGGGGTCGGGGATAATTGTGGTAGCTGCCTTATTGTAAAGCGTTGTCATGGCGTGCTAACCACCGGCCTGCTTTCATTTTGCTCTGCTGAAACCACAAGAGTGTGATGAAGTCGGTTCTCACACAAGCTCTCAGTGTAGTGCAGGTACAGCTCATTGATCACATTTAATAAACATCTGTAAATACTGTAATTTCTAAAGCTGGACAGATATGTCAGATGACAGATATTATCGGCCAATATTGGCATATTAGTATTGTGTATATGCTGTCCGATATGTGCCGTTATGGAGACTTTATTCACACAATATATGCAGAAAATGTTGCTTGGTGTGATTTAGAAACTGTTTTTTTAAACAGTCAGCATTTGACCAACACTGGACAGTAATTATGTCTATTTAGCGCTTAATTTTATTCTTATTTATTCATTATTTTCTCAGTTATCATTTATAGAATGACTGACACTGTAATAAAGTTTGTGTAATAATGTATAACAATGTTAAATATTATTCGATAGAGTTTTTACGAGTGGTGAAAAATCTGCAAAATCCACATAAAAAGGTCTATTTTCATTCCAGCTCAAAAAATTACTAATTTATTGATGAATTTTCCTCAAAAATAAGAAAATCCCATATCGGTCAGACTCTAATAATGTCATCTTGTGTACTATGTTGGTTTCTGTCAACAATCCCATAATAGACTATGTAAATACCAGCCGTGTCTACTCAGCTGGTATTTACATAGTCTAGTATAACATTAGAGTCACATTCTTCTGTCTGAAAATGATAAACAGGTTCTTTCAAAGGTCACAACGCTCGTATCTAACTCCCACCATGTTTCTGCTTCCTCTAGGAGTATGCTGTGCCAACCTCAAGGACAACAAAGCCCTGATGAAGATGGGGCTGGGGCTGGTGCTGGTGGGCCATGTCAACTTTATCCTTGGAGCGCTGGTGCACGGCGCCGTGCTCAGGCACATCAACGTGCACACTCAGGCCCGCACCATGGTGTACGCCATCGCTAACGTCATCGCTATCGTGGCAGGCTTGGTGGTGAGTGATGCAAGAACTGGAAACTGAAAAAGAAAACATCCAAAATACACAATTAGGTGTTTATTTCGCTTTTATTTGCATCTGTTGAACCTGAATTCACCATTTAATTTACCATTAAAAAACACCTAGTTCGCATATTTTAAAATAAAATTTCAAAAACTTGTAATTAAAAAAGAATCATCTTTATTTAAGTAATCAACTAGGGAAGTTTCATGGTGATACTTATTAATTATTTCCCCCTATTTACCCGTAGTAACTTTAAACTCTTTTAACTCTTTTCTCAAAATTATTATTATTGTTTATGACAGTATAAGAGCCAGAAATCTTCACTTCAGCAGCAAACTTCAGAGTTTCAATCCTATCTTTATTCTGAAGGTTTTTACAGAGTGGTTTGTTTAAATATTTCATTCATAGCCAGATTAATATGCCATTTTGTTCCCAAAAATATGTCAAAAATGTTTTTTTTAATGGCTGATATTATGTTGTTATTTATGTAGTGATAAAAAGAGATCTCCAAACATCCCTATGTAAAAACAACAACAAAATGAAACAAAAACTTTGACCCTGGCTTCATCCAATCTTCAGATTTTCCATGTTTAAACTGAAAATTTCCTAAAACTTGAAATACAGAAAAAAATGGTATTAATATAAGTAATTAACTTGGGAAGTTGCATGGTGATATCACCATATATTACCCTATTCACCTGAAGTGTCACTCCTTAAAAGCAAACAGATAATTCCCCGTGGATGGATGGTGGTTAAGGATCAGTTTTATATAAGCAAACTGGAAAAGTATTCACTAGTATTCCCTATATCGGATCATAATACCATGTAGATCCTTAAAAAGCTTAAGTTTGAGTAGTAATATTGTCTTGTGATGAATGATCTGCCCTTTTTTAACGGAACTTCTTGTGCCCCTTTAGGGAATTATTGTGGGAATAATTGCCATTGTCCTATCCAAAAACAAGAGGAACAGGATCCTGGTAAATATTGCTCTCATACTCTCTCACGTGTCATCTGCTGGCTCCTGTCAGAACTTGCCCTCTGTTTTCGAGCCGGTGCATGTGTGTGTGTGGACAAATGTCAGATGATATCTATTTAAATAGGTAACACAGACAAACATGCAAACTGGGAATTACAATATTGTTTCATCAAATCATTATATTACATATTCCTACAGCACTTCTTTGTTTTAGATCTACCTGAAGTTGAAAAGCATGAGGCAGAAAGTCTTTCACGTCCCTGATTACGAGCTCTCTGTCGTGTTGTCCTTGCAGCAGTGGGTGCTGCTGGTCATCAGCTTCCTGACAGGCCTCTTGGCGGTGGCCTCCGCCCTCGGCCTGTCCGTTTCTATGGTGACAGCCATTAGTAACAAGGGCCGGGTCCTGCTGACACACTGCAAGTTTTTTGATAAGGATGTCGGCTCTTCCAGCATCACATACGAATGCCCCTTTGACCCCACCCGGATCTATGTAAGTTACATATAAATGTTTTTGACTTACTACAAAAAAACAAACAGATTATTGATATGATTGCTGTTTTTTCTTGTCAACCAGGCCACCACAATCATCCTGTGGGTGCCTCTGATCTTCATGTCTGTGGTGGAAACTGTGTTCTCCTTCCGCTGCTTCGCTGCCTGCACTTCATTCCTCTACCTCTGTCCGTGCAGGAGGAGGCCGACCCGGGCCAGGAGGGTAAGCTGCTGTCAGTCAGGGTCTGGTGTCATCAGACTAATTCAGAAATGTGTTTTAGTTTGGAGCCTGTTAGTTAATATTTGATTTACAAAGGCCGTTATCAACGTTGCAACACCAAAATTCCTCTGGATAGACCGAGGTTTCATAAATGTAAAACTCTCTTCAAGCTGAAAAAAATAAGTAAAATCAGTGACATCATTACAATGTAAAGTCTATGAGCTAACCAGGAAGTTGCATGTCGGGCTAATGGGAAAAACACAACTGCACAGGTTCAGTGGAGCAAATACAGTGGTGGAAAAAGTATTCAGATTACTTATTTAAGTAAAAGTACCAATACCACGCTGTGAAAATACTCCACTACAAGTAAAAGTCCTGCATTCAAGACTTCAGTAAAAGTACAAAAGTATCAGCATCAAAATGTACTAAACTAATGACTATATTAAACTATTAAGTGACACTTATGTCCATTTATTGCATCATACCAACTATGATTTCAAAATATGAGTCCCAAGTAGCACAGCAGCCTTAAATCAGGTCGAAGCTTTAACAGAAACCTAATCTGGTGCTCGTGATCTGACATTGAATTTAATACAGAGAAATAGAAGCTGCTGACAACACAAACCTGAACACAGCAGTGTGGGAACAGTGTCGCTCATCTCACACGGCCTCAGTGCACGGTCACATGGTTTGATCTGTGGTTGGAGGTTTGCTTGAAGCAGACTGAAAGGCACACAGTATAAGCAGCGGCTCAGTTTAAAAATGTACTCGTGCAGAAACTTCTTTTTGTGTTACTGACTGCAAAAACATTATTTAAAACACAAAAACAATTCACTTACGTACAGTTTTGAGGTGCTTGTACTTTACTTGAGTATTTCAATTTATTTTCAGTTTACTTGAGTATTTCAGCCCTGTGGTCAGATGATAAACCTGTAAGGAAAACTTTACTTGAAAATGACAACTTATGTATCACTTACGTTTCTTTGAAGTGTTTAAAAAAACTTTGTTGTTCTTGCAAGCCTCCACATTGAACAAAAAATCCCAAAACAGAGAAAAATCTTGATGAATTGAAGCAGATGGGGGCTGCATTTAACAGCAAAACTATATATATATATTTATCTATGAATACTATTTAAAAACTGTCACAAGTTTTGTTGTATAACTCAAGTCTCATTTATCCAGTCACATGGTCACAACTTCCCAAACACAGCTAAAATATTTAAAACACGATTTAAGCTCAAGTGTTGTAGTTTGAAGCGTAGCGTTCTCAGCTAAGTTTTCATTGCAGCTCAGCATTGATCCAAAAGCTAAATCTGTATTTTAGAAGTAATTTTCATCCTCATCAGTGATTTTTCTAGGTTATTTTATTACCTTTGCAGCGTAGTTGAGTTTATTTGATGTGTTTCAGGTGCGTATCCAGAGAGCTGTTGAGACGCCAGCATCGCCCCCACCGCAGGATCCAGAGAGCGACGCAGAAACGGGGCCCGCGGAGCAGGAAGAGCTGCTGGATGCCGCCACAGTGGAGCAAAGTGCATGGCTCTGAACCAGCGAAACCTAATAGGATAGGTTACAAACCGTTTGGCTTAAAATGCAACTCATCCGTCAAGCTGTCATACGGAGCGCGTCTGTTACAATTACATGTCTGAAGAAGACTTTTACGAGACTTCAGTCTAAGAAATGCTATGGAATTTTATGTCCCTCCTATTAAAAAGGAGGAATTTGTTTGATAAAACATTACTGGTTTGGTTTAAATGGTTACATTATGTGTGTACTGGCTTTTGTCTTTGAAATAGAGCACTGTCAACTGTATCTTGACATTAAAGTTTTTTTTTTTAAATGTGTCAATCATTTCATCAGACATTTTATGAATAATAATGTTCTTTGACAAATTTTACAGAACAAAGCTATCTAACTTCTTAGGGCAGATTTTATTGGTGTTAAAAGTTGGTCAAAACATACTGGGGTCTGTCAGATTTAAATGACACTAACAATTTTACTCAAGTACAAATATATACAACAAATTAACTCTAGAGTTCGTCTTGCTTCCCGTTTTACAAAATACTTTACTCTGGATATATTCCAAGTCCAAATTTCAGGATTCTTAGCTCGACACCAGCAATCACATGATGATGATGTTCAATACTGTGCGGCAAGAGTCCTAGAAATTTGGAGATGTCAATGTATAAAGGACACATTAAAATTACAACCTGAAATATAGGGCTGTAATTTATGTTAAAAGATACTCAAGCCTCTTCACCTCTCGGGGACCTTAACAGGCAAGACCAAGGACACAAATGTATTACAGAAAAGGATCTATTGTATAAACATGCTTCAACTACATATTCAAAGACACATCATGACAAAACTGGGACTGAAAGACAAAACAGAGTAGCCAAAAATATCTATGATTTAAATAAATTAAATCCATCAGATATATAAAAGCATACATGTACTAAGCCATTTTTTACAGAGTTGCATCACGAGGGAAAAGCAAGTGTCGTAGAATAAAAAGATTAAGAATAAAAAATGAGAAAGCATACAAAAACAATACTCAAAAAACACTTGACCTCAGTCCATAAACGGGGAAAAGGTTGAAAAGGTGTCCTAGAAAACGTTTGGATCCCCGTCCCGTTCTGAGGGAGTGGGGTCTCATTATAAAGGTAAAGTTCTTCACTGTTTTCCACAGCAGCGGCCTGGAAAGATGATTTGCCCAAAAAAATCCTGCGTTCTGATCGGTAGCACTGGCATCGTTGGCTGCTGAGGGATTCAAGGTGTCTTGGACTCCTCTTTTGGCCTGAAGGAGCCAGAGACAGAAAAGGATTAACACTCACAATAAGCCACTTCCTGGACAACGAGCTAAAGACACGTGTGCAGCGTTTTCTTACTTTGATGTGTCCATTTTTTCCTCCTCTGGAGCCTTCTCTTCCTCTTTTACTTCTATAAAAGAAAAAAAAATAGCAATCATAGTAACAGTCTCTGTATCATACAGAATGATAAAATGTTAACTCATAATAAACACAAAAAAGGATCTCTTAACATAACAAAAATGACATGAGTGTGGTGCAATGAAAATAAAAGAAAATGATAGATACCTTTTGTTTCCTCCTCACCTTTCTTCTCCTTTTCTTCTCCCTCTTTCTCTCCTTCGGTTTTGGCTCGCTTGGCTTTCTTGAAGCTGGCTGCGTTTCTGCGGCCTCCTTCGCCTTCATCCTCGGAGTCGGAGAACTCCTCCTCACACGCTATCCTCTTGTCATGAGCGCGGACTGAGGATTAACAGATAAATGGGTTTAATTCTACTGTTTAAAAAGGGTTACCTGAGGTTTTGTATGAATGTGGAGGAAAGTCATGAGGCTCCTACTGGAGATGCGTTTGTTGGGGTCGTCCTCCTCCTCGTCTCCACTGTCCTCCTGCACGGCGTCCTCGGGGATGGCCTGCATCTGGACTCCCGGAGCGTGAGGCAACATACGCAAGTTCTCAAACAAGCGCTGCCTGGAGGACAGAACGCAGGTTGAGCTTTGTTAGACACAAACATGTACTTTTCATATGGAAAGAAACAGTCCGGCTGTTGAATGCACTCACTTGATCTTCTCCAGGTAGTCGTTGGTGTTCTGGTTGGTCATGTTAGAGGGGCTGATGTGCAGCTTGAAGTCTGGTCCAAAGTACTCAAAGTAGTCGTTGTATGGGAGCTCTGTCAAGATGAGTTTACATGAAGATATTTTAATGCTTGTACGAAGGAACTAAAAATGTCAATTTTACCCTTTTCACCTGCTTATAAAACTAATGCTACATTAGGATGTATCCACACTAATGTGTTTTAACCTTACACAGTATTTTCAAATGGAAACCATCTCTGTACATACAAGTGTGTTAGCACCACATCAGCATGAACAAACTTGAGAATTGTAATCTCCAGGTGTAAAAGTAACACAAATTATGTGTTTTAAATGAATATGTGCTAGTGTAAATGCAGACTTAGATGTTTTTTTAGGATCTGGCAACTAATTTCACCAATATTAAATTATTTCTGATACATTGTCTAATGTTTTTGTTCAGAGACAGTGCTTGATCACCACGGCAGAGAAAACCGGACTAAATATATTCAGTGCAACATAGGATATGGCAGTAAAAAACAACTCACCATTGGGGATGGAGGTATCGAGGGCTACAGCAGTCTCGTATGTCCAGCAGCGTGCCACATTGCGGATGGTGTAGCCCCCCCCGCCCAGCATCAGCAGCGGCAGGTTGAAACTCTTCATGTACTCCACACACTTGGCATGACCTGAGCACAGAGCATGGAAAAAAGTTATTTTGAGAAAACAATTTGGTTTTTCAGTTAAATGTTCTTCAATTCAGTGGCAGACCA
>CAFUXE010003123.1:125697-139538 GCA_903364295.1 Serranus cabrilla | reverse complement strand
GGTACATCTCCATCACCTTGGCCATGATCTACACAAACAACAACACCCACTTAGTCAAATGCTTCTGTCCATCAAGGGAGACCTCAACAACTAAAACATCACCGCCAACAAATCTTTGTTTACTCACAGGTTTGAATATGGCTTCATATGACTCATCGTCAATCCCATCCCTCAGCGGGTAATTCACAGCGTAATATTTACCCTTCCCGGCACCGATGTCCTGCAGAGAACAAGGTAAATGTCAGATCACTGTACGAATATGACAAAATTATTTTAATTCCTCAAATTATTTGAAGGCTTACCCTCAGGTCCCCTGTGCCTGGGAAGTACTCTCCGTACTTGTGGAAGGACACGGTCATGACACGGTCGGTGGTGTAGAAGGCCTCCTCCACGCCGTCTCCATGATGGATGTCAATATCTATGTACAGAACTCTCTGGTGGTATCTGGAGAAAGAGAAAAAATCAATTAAATCCTACATTTGAGAAAAACATTTTGTTCTGTCGGTATTCTTTGTGAAAACACACCTGATTAGGAGAATAACTGGACCCTGAACTCATCAGTTTTCAAAAAAAGACTTTTCTACCCTGCAAAGTATCACCCACCCATACAACACTAACTTGTACTTAAGTGGCTGTGATGGGGCTTTTCTACTCACTTCAGTAGCTCCAGAATAGCCAGTACGATGTCGTTGACATAGCAGAAACCAGAGGCCTCTGACTTCTTGGCGTGGTGCAGACCTCCAGCCCAGTTGATAGCGATGTCTGTCTGCTGTTTGTTCAACTTCACCGCACCGGCTGAAGCACAAAGAGGAATTAACAGCCTGAACTTAACAGATTACTGGGGCACTGATGGCATGATTACTATCCAACACAGCATGTCTGTCTGAGCAGTATTTAAAGAGGGACAACTTACCAACAGAGCCCCCTCCTGAGAGCTGGCAGAACTCAAATAAACCATCGAACACTGGACAGTCCTCTCCCACATTAACTGCAAAGTAGAATCAGAAATATACATATTATAGCTCATTTCAAAACGTATGCAGAATGCTTTATTTAAGTAAGGGACACCTCTGATTAAACTTACATCTCTGCATTTGTTTGCTGTACTCTGACATGTTGTCCGGTCGAATTGAACGCAGGAACTTGATGTAATCATCACTGTGATACTTGGTCATCTCTTCTCCGCTGGCTTTGTGCGGACGCTGAAACACACAGGAGACAAATTAATACCCGAGACACAAAGGAAAAGCTAATGAATTGTATTAAGAATATCATTTGACATACATATATCTCCATCTTTCTGTAGAGTCCATAGTTTAGCAACAGGTTGTGAGTCATGCGGATTCGGTGGGGCTTCATGGGATGTCCCTGGCCATAGTAATAATTTCCAACATCACCTGAAATAAAAAGAAATAAAACAGACCACGTTGGATTACTTGTTCATTTCGCAAGCAAAAATGCATATATCTTAACATAAAGTAACTGCAAACACTGGGTGTGTGATAACTTCCTGTTCAGAGCAGGTTTATGTAGCGAAAAACTCGTGGAGGAATTTATCTCCATGATGCTCGTCGGTTATGATCCTGCGACCCAAAACAGTGAAGTCAAATCGCCTCTATGAAACTACACAAAGTACTCAGCTACACTTACACGGCGGTGCTTTGTTACACATGAGAATTAACGTCGACCAAACCCGTATTTTTCGCCAACTACCTGGCACTTGAAGGTAGCAAGACGAACCATTTTAACGTAGCTTCGCGTTGTCGTTAATTGCGGTGACAATGAAGTCCTCATATCCCCATTGTTAGCTCGTTAGCTAGTGACGTTAACTAATCAAGTTTAAGTACTCACATCTGCTAGATAACCGACTTAAAATGCACGTAAAGGGAAGCCAGAGCATTTAGGGGGAACCGTGTTAATAGTAAAAGGACCCAAACACTCTGTGGACTAGTTTAGCGGCACTGTGTTACACTGAGATGCGAGAGTAGCAGGCGGCTCAAGCTAGCTAGGTTAGCTAACGTGCCAGGTTAGCAAGAGGTGGAATAAATTGCGACCTTTGTTGGCGCAAAAGTGGCGGATTTCATTCAAACGCGCGTCCGTTTATGAAAGTAAAGGCACACAAGCACTCACCGTCATAGTAGTAGCAAACTTTTTTCTTTGTTCCTTGAGAAGTAAGCGCCATTTTACTGCTTTTTGGCTGGCTTTCACCGCACACCACAGGAGACAACAGCGACAAGAGGCGGATAGTTTGTATCACGTCCAATCAATGGGATGCAGTGTCCGCTGTTTTCAACAGGGGGCGACAGAGTCTCGGCCCGGCCCACTCTGCACAATTAACAGTTGTTCTTCCGTTTTTACATTATTGTCTTTTCGTATCTGTGTATATATTTATTGAATTGAATGTATTTTATTTTATTATTTTCTTCTGAATAATCTGGGTATATTATTTACTGTTTTTTTTTTTATATCAACAGCGTTTTTGCTTCCAGCTAATATTTTATTTAATCTTTTTTATTTATTTATTTATTCATTTATTATTTTATGCCTTGCGGAAGTGCTGTTTTATTGGGAGGGATAGTTTTTTTGACTGTTTATAAATGTTTGTCTGTTGGTTGAAAATAAGCGAAATTTCAATCAATATACTTTGTATTTTTATTTAATAGTTGTTCTACAATATATATTCACATATATTTTGTTTTTAAATTTTAAAGTGTTCTTTTAATCTGTGTGTTTATAAATATTATTTAAGTTATTTAATTATTTTTTTCGGAATATTCTGGCTATATTTATCTATTTTTAATATCAATTGCATTTTTGCTTTATTTAATGTAAGGTTTTTTTTCTGTAAACAAGGGCCGATAATACAGAACCATAAAATTTCAACAGGAAAATAAAGATAAAGAATATAGATACATATGACAAGTTTTTTCTTATGTTGATATTGTTCCACACCTTTATACTTCCTCCCTGTTAATATTTATTAATTATTTTTTTATTAAAAAGAAATTTAATCTTTTTATTGATTATTTTTTTTATTTTGCGAAGGATTATTTGCATGATCGCAAAAACCTATTTTGAGTGGCTGTCACATATTTGACATATCTGAATATTCACAAAACTACAGTGTCCTGAATGTAGTATTGAATTTAATACATTTACATAAAAACACAAATAAAACATTTGAGCATTTTTGCATTTTATGAGAAAAAGCAACACCATGTAAACAACAAACAAACAACAGCCATCCAAGCTCACTTAATTACTGTCTGTGAATAAAACCATTTAAAAGCATTTATTAAACTGCAGAGGTAAAACACAGCTGAAGCACTTTGACGGTATTTACATGTGAATAATAAGCACCAGGAGAGCAGCTACTCATACAGGAACTGTTCCCAGTCTATTGAAGCAGCATGGGGATCGCTCTCCTTCCTGGTGTCGGCTCTGGTCTACCACTTCAGAATAAGTCTGGTGCAGAAACAAAGTACTTTGTAAAACCTCAGTTTCTACCCTATCAATACAAATGCATTTATTGTTCAAAAACAAACTAAACGAAATCCAGCATCCATCTTCCCAGGCAGTGCCTTTAGTTTGAGTATCTTCACTGTGAGTCTGTGTGTCTTTCTGCCCCGTCGGGGTTATTCCTGGTACTGCCTCTCTGTGGCAGTGACGAAATCCTCCAGAACGCTCCTCAGGTACTCGAAGGTGGGCCTGTCCTCCGGGCTTTCCCTCCAGCACAGACTCATGACGTTATGAAGCCCCTCTGGACAGTTTTCTGGCTTCGGCATCCTGTAGCCCCGCTCCAGGTTCTGGATCACCTCTGGGTTGGACATACCTGAAAACAACATGTGAGGTTTTTAGCAATTATAATCCGTGATAAACTTTTATTTGGATGATTTTATGAAATTATATTGTTATGGAAAAGTATGAGTACAGTCAGTGGTGGAATGTAACTAAGTACATTTACTCAAATATGATACTTGAGTACAATTTTGAGGTACTTGCACTTATCTAATCTTTTGATGCTGATACTTTTGTACTTTTACTGAAGTAAGGTTTGAATGCAGGACTTTTACTTGCAGTGGAGTAACTTCACAGTTTGATATTAGTACTTTTATCAAAGTAAGTGATCTGAATACTTTTTCCACCACTGAGTACAGTGCATATGTATTTACCAGGGTAAGGTATGCGTCCATATGTCACTATCTCTGTCAGGAGGATCCCAAACGACCACACATCCGATTTTATGGAAAAGGTGCCGTAGTTAATAGCCTCTGGGGCGGTCCATTTGATGGGGAACTTTGCACCTATGAACAAAGAAAGAAAATAATAAGCTTTTCAATTTTTGTGATGACATTTAAAGTAAACTTTCCATGACAAATACATTCAGACAAAAAGGATTGAACTGGCTCAAAAGAACATAGAAAAGTGGTTTCTCTGAGGTCTTGTTACCCTCTCTTGCTGTGTATTCGTTGTCCTCAATCAGCCTCGCCAGTCCAAAGTCAGCAATCTTACAGATGAGTTCAGTATTCACCAGGATGTTGGCTGCTCTCAGGTCTCGATGGATGTAATTTTTCTCCTCGATAAAAGCCATTCCATCAGCCACCTGCAGGGGGCAGCACACCATCAGACAAGCCCCATGGCTGAGTTTTCAAGCATGAAATGCATGAATGTGAAGGGACCTGTGTATGCTTTAATATTGTGTAATATTTGTGTGTGTCGACCAGATGAAGTGACTTGGTGAACTCCCAAATCAGGGAGTTTACCACTTCCCCGGGTCAGTTCCTTATCCCCTTTACCTCTCAGTACTCCACCCAGGTACACAGCTGGGCCTGCTCTACTTCCTGATACTTAAAACTGCAGTCCTGCTTTTACCTTATTGCAGAGAGGCTGATTATTCCAGTGACTGTGTTTCTGATTCAATCCAATACTCTGAGTCATTTCTACACAGGCAGACATCAGATAGGAAGTGATACTACATTAATGCATGAGGTAACATGTGTGAGTGAGGCATCTAAATCCAGAATCAAGATTTCCACAGAATCCACAACCCACGGTTAAGAACGATCTGTGTCTGTGTTTATATATCTACCTCTCTACTCTTTGCTGGGTCAATGGTATATATTTCAGACAGAAGAATCTATAACAAAGGTGTGAACTGCCCTCTAGGTCTTGTCAGTAATGTGAGATGTGCGTTTGTCTGTGTATTTCATAAACTTCTATCGTCCCCATGGCTTCACACAACTCTTTAGTCTGTTGATTAAATTGTGGTTTGATTCAGTCTGACATTCCTTTGCATTCATTAAATTAGCTTTACTTCTCTATAGCCTGTAAAACTTAAAGCTCCTCTGATTACATACATGCATTTTCAGCAGGCTGAAGGACGTGCATCCAATAGTGCGGCAACAGCAAAGTCGTTAATCACTTGAATTTTTATGGCCCATCACATGATGGTTAGAGTAACTTGCTTAGTGCTCTTTACCGCAAATGCTATAAGAGCATGACGACTGCCTTGAAAGCATCTTTCTGTAAAATATGTTCACCACAAAGCTCTGTATAAACTCTACCTCTCTGCGCCAAGCTCTAAGGCGTCGGAGAATTTAGCCTACTCCGGATGAAGAATCTCTGGTCTTGTTAGACTTTGAAATTTCACTCAGTCTTCCTGTGGTTGTGTCTTTCCATTCCCACACCCACAATACATGTAAGTCAAAGTTCCTTTACTGGCATGTAATATTTCAAGAAGTAGATGTGGGCGAGTTTTCAGAATATACTCTTATTCATTTTGTTGCTGAGAGTTAGATAAGATTGATACGGTTCTCATTTCTGTATGTTAAAGAAGAAGCTAGAGCCTGTACCTTAGCTTAGCTTAGCTTAGCATAGAGGTTTGAGACAAGGAAACAGCTAGCCTAGCTCTGTCCGAGGGTAGAACTACATCTCACAATAAGCACCGATAAAGCTCAATAAAATCAGTGATTGATAGTTCTCCATGGTTGTTGCTTTAGCAGAGCTGTAAATAACAAATGGGGGCGGAAAATCTGCATCATACGTTCAGTATCAGTATTTGTCACCTTAGCCTCATTTTGACATTTAAGCTGAGTCGGCATCATGGTGAGTAGATAAAAAGATGACAGTGCCGACATGCCTTAAACCTGCATTCTTCCTAATGGCCAGCAGAGGGTGACACCACTGGTTACAAAAAGAAGATGGATTGTATAGAAGGTCTATGAGAAAATTACCCTAGTTCTCACTTGATTTGTTACCCCAGTGAACAAATTTTACTATGAATGTATGTTTTCAATTGGTAGTTTCTTATTTTCTTCAGCACCGCATGATGTCTGTTTAGTAAATTATGGTCCCATTTAGTGTAAAATGGACAGTAAAGCAGGTTGCTATACATTCAGGCAATGCCTCATAGTGATTGAAAAAAAATGCTACCTGTCAATCAAGGGAAGAGCAGGCAATGTGAATACATGGTAATGTGAACAATAAAATAGTTGCAAACCTGTTTCGGAGTATTGTCAGTTGCACGTTGTTAACCAAGACAGCTAGCTAGTGCTAGGGTTAGCTTGTAACTTAGCATTTGCTAGGCTAATCGATCTGGTAACTTGTGTAACCTCCCCAGCTCTTTACTCACCAAATATGGTCACTTCTAGCCCCCCAAAAAACAAGTTGGTGACGGCCAAAATGCCAAACTGAGTCCACAAACCAACTGGTCATGCCATGGTGGCTTCATCCACTTCTTTTATACAGTCTTTGGTGCCAACGTGTCTAGACAAATGTTCATCACAATACACATGCACCTCTGCACACACACCCATCCAGCTCTGTCGTTACTGCAAGATTAGTGTTGAGTGTAAGCCTCATTACAACAGGGGCCAGTTTCCTGTCTATGAGGATCATGCTGAGAGAATAGGAAGTCAAAGAACAAATGAAAGCGAGGGTGGTAAATGGAGTGAAAGAGGTGCAGAGAACAGACACACTGATAGAAAAAAGAGATGTCTTGCCTGAGCCGCCATGTCTATCAGAGTGTTCATGGGCACATTGCTTCCCTCTGTTGTCTTCAGGTAATCCACTAGGCTACCTGTGAAAATGAAAGTGAATTTATCTTACAAATCAGGTCAGTCTCAACAGGTGGAAACCAGCTACCTATTCCTGCAAATAATAAACTAGGTTACCTAACCAGTAAATGCTGAATATTAAAGATGCACACACATGTTTATTGTATCTGAAGGGTTTATGTGCAGAAGATTAAGCAACAAGCTGTAACTGGAAACAAAGATCAAGTCATGCTTTGTGCAGATGACTGATTATATTGATGTCAAAAACATAAATAGACAGCTGGACCAGAATAGAAGTTAAATCAGGGAACATAACAGCGTCAGGAAGTACACGGAGCATCAGTCAAGTTGATACATAGTTTCTGACAGCCGACTTTGTGTTGAGTTTGATTAGCGGAGAACAATACCTCTGTGCACCAGCCAACCAAGTAAAACCAAAGGAAATACTTTAAGAGGAATGACCGTGCCAGGAAAGAGGAGGCCTTTGCTCTTCTGCTTAAGTCCGGAAGACTGCTTTTGAAGTCTGAGAGCCAGAGGAACGCTCTTTGTCAAGGTCACAAAGGGAAGCTGGGATGACACGCCTGTTATTTTCCATCTTTGTTGTCTTCGATAGTAAAAAAAAGGACAAACTGAAAAGACGGGAACTACGAGCCATCCTTTCTCTTGACAACAGAGGCGACAATTGTGTCCTGTCCACACGTGGATCCCGGACAAAGAGGCAGCCTCATGTAGAGCCACTGCTGGTGGTTTACAGGCCACTCATACAAGACCATACAAAGGCCCTGCATTCAATTCAGCTGCAAGGCTGTTGCTGTGTTTGTGACAGCAATCTCTGTATGCATTTTGTTATTGTTCCCCCCAGTGAAAAAGGATTACAAAGACGTTTGAGGTTAAAGTGAAACGGATCACTTTGGGGTGTTAGAAACTCTTAGAGCTTGTAATATGGAAAATTGTTTGCAGCTGTTGCCATGACCCAATTTTATTGCTTGTAGATTGTGTATGTCACATGTAATTTGTTTTGTAAGAAGGGAGGGAAAAGTTCCAGTAGCTAGAAAAAACCTGCCATTGTCTCAGATTGTTTACTTCTGCAAAGTCTTCCAGTACTTGTGCACACGTTTGCTTGTGTGTATCTGGATGCACGTGTGTCATAAAGACTCTGGAAAGTAGCCAAGTATCATCATGGGGTCTCGGTGAACAATAACCTGGTGATTCACCTTCTCCTATTTTAACACCCCCCCTTCGTCCCAGACAGGCCAGGAGAGACTTCCCCTCGGTGAGTAAACACCAGTAACCTGTCTGAACTGAAGAGGCCCGGAAAAAGAAGCGAAAGTTCATGTTTGCTTTAAACATTTTAGCACAGAGCGGCGAATACAGGAGTGTCATGAGGAGCAGCTGAAAATAGCCTCATCAGAAGGCCACTTCAGCAGATCAGCGTGCTTTGGGAGGCAAGGCTCACGACTCTGCTCCCTTATTTAGGTTTGCTCTCACAGCTGCATTCATGTCCAATCATGAGTGATGATTATACCGTATTGTTCCATATCATATCTGCTATCAAACACAAATATATCGGAAGGCAGCTTGTAATCAAAAGGTGTTCAGCTAATTCAACAGAGTCACTGGAGTCTGACGACACCGTGAGTCATATAAAGGGTGAAACACACGGGGAGCATTTGTTCAAGCATGCGCCCGAGCAGCCACAGTCCGATACCAGATCAACATGTTTGATCCTGAACGCTGCCTATAAAACACTTTCTTTGTCTCGGCTCCAGGCGCAGACATAACTCTGATGACACCGCTGTTGGTGTTCAGGGCGAGGAGATTAAGGAAATTATGATTTCAGACAGGCTTAGACATATTCCAGGTAACTGCACTGAACTGAAAGGAGCTGGTATGATTACAGAAGGATTTCTTTTTAATTTAGCTTCAAATGAGCATTCATCTCATGGAAATACCCAGGCACCAGGTTTTCCTTTTCTTCTGATAAGTGTAGTGATACCGGGAATTGCCTGTTGATGCTTGGTGTTATTAGCAAAAGGCCTCAGGTGGTGACACATGCAGTAATTCTACCCACCATTTTCCATGTACTCTGTGATGATAAAGATCGGCTCCTGCGTAACAACAGCGAAGAGGCGGACGAGGCGTGGATGCTGCAGGTTCTTCATCATGTTGGCTTCTGCCAGGAAGGCTTCCACCGACATGGTGCCCATCTTCAGGTTCTTAATCGCCACCCTCCGGTCATTGTTGTACACCCCTGAAAATATACATCCAGATGTCAGAGAGTTTAAGAGAGGTTAAAATGCTCATTGAAAAAAAGGCCTGATTGTATTTCTCAGCCCAGGATGGGGAAGGGGAGGAGAATTCCCCCTCAAATTTGCAGCCAATGGCAAGTTTTTACCAACAGTCCACATCATATGAGTCTGACGAGATGACGCCCAAGATCTCTTGGATTCATCCTCTCGGGACCAGGAATGTTTTTTACAATAGTTGTGAAACTATTTCAGTCAAAAAAAAAAAAGTTGTCCATGTTGTTGCTAGAATAACAGACAGGTGATAACCAAAGTCCAGTGGTGGAAAGATTATTCAGATCCAACACCACACTGTGAAATGACTCCAACACAAGTAAAAGTCCTGAATGCAAAACTTAAAAGTGCAAAAGTATCAGCATCAAACTGTCCTTAAAGTATCAAAAGTAAAAGTACTAGTTATGCAGAATGGACCCACTTAGATTGCTATGTATATTCAAAATATATTATTGGATTATCTTTATTGATGCATTTATGTAAACCAGGTTATAATATTCTCAAGGTAGGACTAATTGTATCTACCTATAATCATTTTAAATAGATTTTTAAACTAAAGCTGTCAGCTAAATGCAGTAAAAAGTACAATATTTGCCTTAAAATGTAGTGGAATAGAAGTATAAAGTTACATAAAATGTAGTAACATCACACCACTGCCAGCCATGCAGTTAGCCAGCAAAATATTTAACTTCTGCCACACTGTGTTTAATGTAAGAGTAAACCAGCAGAGCTGCCATCGCAGCCTGTTTACTGTGTCATGAGAGTCCTAAACCAACATCAGTTCCACATGACTCATGCAAACAGGATCTCATTCCAGATCTGGTTCAGTAACACATGTCAATCAAACTCACAGCCAACCATCTTCAGTCATGAAACGCTCCATGTAGTGTAGCAATGGGAACAAATTACACTCAAAGCATTCCTCCACCTCGTGTATCTGCAGCGGAAATCTTCTCGCTATAAAAGATGGTAATCACATATTTTCATCTGAACTAATGAGAATAAAGAGCAACAGTCACTCCCATTATTGAAGTATGTTCTCAAACCACTGTTGGTGAGTGTTGCAGAGCCCCTGAATACATGCAACAGGAGACTGTAAATAGAAAGTGGCTGTGAAATGAGGACAAGTTCCACGGTTGGCAGTGTTTATCTCTAATACGGTGGTGTGTTTGGGACTGTGCTGGCGAATGAGGATGGAAAATAGAGGGGAAATACCCGTCCAATTGAATAATAATGTGGCATAGGTTATTCCAGCTGATACCCTCGTGATCAAACGTGCTGCTTTCTTGTTTGACTTCATTCTCAAATGACAAAAGACATTTATGCAAGTTAAAAAACAAATCCTCTAATCCGTGAGCAATTTGGACGTTTAGATTTATGTAGTTTGACTGATGTTGCATAACAGGGATAACGCCTGTCATCATTCTCCAGCTAACCAGCTCATACAAGCCTACAATTAAGACTCGGTTGAGGAAACTGTTCTGCATACGCTGCAGAAAAAGCTGGCGAAAGGATTTAGCAGCCCGCAGATTGATTGAGCAACTGGGCTTTGGACATGTGATGTGCGAAATGGTGCAAACCCTTATGCACAAAATGGAAAACAGCACTTGAATGATTTATTTCCCTATATGGTCTTCTCTGTCACTCACCCATCCAGACTTCTCCGAACTGTCCCGCTCCCAGCCTGCGCTCCAGCTTCAGGGACTCTCGAGGGATCTCCCACTCATCCTGCCACCAGGGCTTCTGCGGGGCCCTCGACTGACACGGCTTCACCAGCTTCGTGCACAGTCCGTCTGCTTCACCTGGATGACGGTGAGAGAGCACACAGGTTTGAAATCATTCAGATGAAAGCACCACAGAGATCTGAATCATTCCCCTTTAAGAGGCTGCACGCACGTGAGTGATGCTGGACGAGCTCCTTCAGGGAGTTGAAGGATATCTTGGCCTGGATGTAGAAGCCACCGTTGTCCATGTTGCGGATTCTGTAGTGCTTGACTCCTTCGCCAGTGTTGTGGTCCAGGTCCCTGATTGATAAGGAGTATGACCCTGGAACAAAGAGGAAGCGTAATGTAAAGTGAGATCATGCAGATATTGGAAAATGACAAATCAAATCAGGTTTAAGCAAAGATTTAGAGATTTATTGGTAGTATTTTGGCTAGATTTATATGAGTAATTGGGCTACATTTTAGCTGAGGACCCCTTAAAAGGGAGATAATATACAGAATATACCCCTTATGCATGTTCCTTGAAATTAATTTGACCTAGCCTTTTTTTTCCACGACTGATTTAAACGGCATTTCTCAACATAGAGGCCAATATCAAGAGAAAGTGCTTGTGAATGCAGACTAAAGTGAATGTGGATCCTGCTTATTTTAACTAATATTCAATCAAAAATACATATAACTCTACATAAAATATAGAAAGCATAAATAATTAAAATTTGAAAAATAAGGGGAAAAAACATAGAAATGAACAAAAATAGGGCAGGACTTGAATATGACAGGCTTATAAAATAATTTTTTACTCAGACATTTACACAATGTGTGAGTAAATCTCCTGATGATAGAGAGAAGAGATTACCTTGGGTTGTCTCGCTCTCTCGAATCAAGAAGGATCCCAGCGTGTTCCCAGGAGCCAGGAGGAGCCTCATGGCTTCGTTTCTAGAGATGTTCTTAAAGAACCACCTGCAGCACAGACACACGACATGCTTTACACTTTGAGCTAACCACTTCCCCTCCCCCCCTCCCCCCGGGGGACACAGCATGCATGATATGAGATGGTGCTGAGAGCGGTGTCGTTATGTTTCCTGCATGACGTACGGTTCAGTCTCCACTGTGGTCATGGCAACAAAGTTGTGCGGGATGTAGCCCTGCTGGCCTGTGGTGAGAGACTGCGCCAGGTACCACTCTGGATCATCCCTGGGTGTCAAAAAAGACAGCAAGGAGTGAGTTCATGTGCCTCACAGCAGTCTAGACTTCATGAGTAGATTTTAGGAAGCAGTTTGAATAAACCCCTCCAGGCTAAAGGCTTGTTTGCAGCGTGCAAGAAACACTTTGCAGGTGTGTAAATGTCTTGTCTTACATACAGGTGTCAGCAGCAGAGACAGACGAGACGCTTACTTCATTATTCACATTATGTACATGACTTGTTAACCCTTTGAAGTTTAGAAGAATAGTTGTCCCTGAAATTCAAATTTATTACATTTTCTTGCCTTAATTTTTGTCCAAGCTCCAACCAAACTCTATACAGATTTCTAGTGTTTTTTATTTATTAATTTAAGTGTTAAATAAAAAATTTTCTTCCTACATTATATGGTGACAGATATGTAGGACAATAAACTTTAATTTCACAATTTTAGTGGCAGTTTTGTGCCAAGAAAAAGTCAGAAATGTTGTTTTAAAAACCCCCCTAAACTTTATAATAACCATTAAAATAACATATATGAGCGTAATCGTAACGCCTCTTCATGCCATAGAAATCCCCCTGAGTTTCCAGATATATCTCATCAGCTTAATTTATCCATTAGTTTGCTGAACCACCATATAAAAACAAATGTTTAAAGCTTTGTTACATTTATAAGAACCATCTTTTTATTTCTAAAATAAATTGAGGCTTAAATAAAACCTTTCCTCATAGCCAGTTAACTCAGTTTCTTACAGCTAAACACACTTTTACCTTTATTTCCTGTTTTTACATGTATATAGGTTTTCTATTTTTGAACCCAGGATGTGTTCATGTAGCTAAACGCTTCTGATGTTTTACACTTACTTAACGTTTGACAGTAAAGAGAGACAAAGGGAGGTTGAAATACAATATAACGAGTCACTGCTTTAGACAAGGTGCCTGCAGACACCTAGGTTTGATTTTTGAGGCTGTAAATGATCATTTATATATTTTACAAGGACTTCATTAGTTATCTTGCTGCATACAGTTCACACTGTAGAGGTCCGACTCAGTTTGCGGTGCCGTGGAGTTGGTGGGTCGTACACGAATTGTTGCCTGGAGCTGAATTATTATATAAAATGTGTTAATCTGCAGCTTACTTGTTGATGATCTTGAGTTTGTCTCCCTTCTCAAAGCCCAGGTCACCGTCATGTTTGGGCTCATAGCTGTAAATAGCCACCACAAGGTTGTCTGCAAGAAGAAAGTTTCAGCTGAATTAAATAAATGTGAGATGTACAAAATCTTCACCTGATTAATAAAAAACTCGCCAAAGACACATTTATGTTGTTTAGCTTATAGAGTGCGGGGTGCTTCACTTTGTTTCCTTTTGTTTTCCGTGATCAGTGGAGAAAATATATTTTGTTTCCAAAGAGAAGACAACGCCAGCAAAGGGTCACACAGAACTGCAGCTCAACATGATTTGCTTTTTTTTAACTTAAAGACAGACTTATAATGCAGCAAATACAGGAAGATGAAATGGGGCAGAGGGGGATGTGAAACCCCAGTGCCAGCAAATGTGGCTAAAAATGCTTTTTGATGAGTT